>CAJHZI010000794.1:1112500-1320000 GCA_905160935.1 Enchytraeus crypticus
GATGCTCTTGAAGATTACAGGTTCAAAGCACAAATTGCTAATAACTTGAGTTTTCATGATTTCCATATAGTATTCTTTCAACCAAAAGTTTTAAAGTAACAAACCAATCTGTATGCCTTTACAAGATATTGCTAATAATATAACGGGCTGAGCCGGTGGCTTGTTGGCAAGTTGTTGGACAGCGGATCAGTAGTTAGAGGGTTCAGTTCAAGTGCTCTAGTCAAGTGTCAATTTTTTCCAACGTATTAATTAAACATCAATTTCCCCGTGTTTTGTCCGGGTCGTTTGAAGAATTTGACCAACCGGTGACTGCAAAAGAAGGCGACTAAAGCACTAAGATCTATATCAATGTCAGAAAGGGCATTCGGTTGGTGTGCGCCTAGGCTGTAGTAATTGCCACAAATCTTAAACGAATGGATAACCTTCAAAAGTCTTAGGACTGGAGAAAGTTTATTCGTATCCCGACCCTGGTTGATCTGGGATTTAAGTGAAGATGATGATGATTAATTAAACATCAATAATTGATGTCAAGTAGCACGATTCTCTGGTGCATAGGATAGCAAGCAGCCTAGAAAGTACTCCAGAATTAGCTTGTACTTCCAAGAGAGTCTGAGTATTTTTAGTATCGATAATGTTGTAAATAAAGTAAATCTTGTATAGAAAACTGAAGTTTAAATGCATTAAACATTTAACATTCAATTTATTTCAATATATACTTGTGGTTAGTTAAACCCTGCTTATTGCCTCTGATCATTTATTCTAATTTAAGATACTAGCTTTCAGGTTTTTCAAAATGAAGTCAAATCAAATCAAGTTTATTCCACTAAAATAAACTATGTTAACTACTTGAAAAGCCATAGATTAGCCATAGAAAACTACTAAGGCGCATGCAGTGCATAGGCTCCAAGTCACAGACATTAGTCCCGAAAATATGCAATCAGAGTGATTTAAAAGTCAGTCAAAAACATACACAGTAGTAGAACTTTTTTAAGTATAGAGAATATGCATGGTTGAGTGAGAGCATTAAACAATCGATTTACGACCAAAGACATGAATTATTTCAGTTATTTATGTTCCACATTGAACGGGAGAAGCTGAAGAAATCTTCAAGTTTACATCTACGGCTTGATTGACTTCTGTTCCAGTAATTTAGCTTACAAGTCCATCATTTGGCTAGAGTCAGTGGCGAAGTCGTTAAGTTATTCGACCGCGAATCAGTATGTGCGGGGTTCAAATCCTGGGCTGGACCGTCGCTGAAATCGCTTTCGAGTGAGGAAACTGACGTTAACCTTAGCTTTGGGTTCTTTTACTTGTACACTTAGAAAATGACAGATCGATGGTACACTTTTTTAGAGATGAGATTTAAAGAGATTTAAAAGTCTTGTAAGCAGAATAAAACATCATCTCTTCCTATGCTCCTATAGACTATCATACGAGCTTGTTATGATCACCAGTCACGTGTCATTAGTTTATTAGTGGATGATTATCAGCACCCTGCTGTAACATTTTCCATAAAAGCAGAGGGGTGAGGACATATTAAAACTGAGCAGCATTTTCAGATAATTGCTTGAATTTCTTATATCTTTGAATTTTTGATTGGATCTCAAATACTAATTCCAATAAACTGGAGCCAGTGGCGATATCGGTAAGATACTCCACCGCGGATTAGTATGTGCGGGGTTAAAATCCTGGGCTCGCCCGTCACTGACATCGCTTTCGAGTGAGGAAACTGACGTTAACATTAGCTTTACCAGCTTTTTTTAAACATAAATTTAAATAATTAGGGCACCAAAGTGTCCTGCTTTCCCCAAATTAAGTCCCAGCTTATTGCTCCACTGTCCGCAGACTCGTATGACGCCTTGTTTGGGACCACTCTGTTCGTTAGCTGGAGTGCAGCAGCCGGTATAATTTGCTTTGGCTCAACAAACGTCACGTGTTATCACTTCTTCAGCTGCTGCAGCTGCAATAGCTCCACTTGTTGCAGTAGCTGCACTTGTTGCAGTAGCTGCACTTTTTGCAGTAACTGCACCTACATGTATACAGTAGTTGCATTTTTACAGTAGCTGCACTTATGCAATAGCTATACCTATGCAGGCACTTATGCAGTAGCTGCACTTGCTGCAGTAGCTGCATCCCCTTCTATAATTCACTGCTGCTTTTACAACGGCGCTTTTGTACCAGTAATGAAAAGCTAATATTACCAATTAATAATTTTTGTTTAAATTAATAGCCAGATCTAGTTAGAAATAATTAAATATATTGTTGTTGTTGTTGCTCATCGCTTCACTTCATTTTGACTTTGCTATTAAAATATTACTATTAACCAGTTATTAATTTACTATTTATTAAGAATGGTTCCAACGTCTTCTAATCCCGAACTGAAGTCCAATAGCCTCGTCAAGCCTCCATCAACTTCCTTACGTTTCAGCTTCAGAGCCTCAGACCACGTGATATCAGAGTTGTCTGGATGTCTCTACATATAAAAAGCACGCACTGTATAGTATGATTTATTTTGCACCTTTATATCTAAATATTTTTTATTGATTGGTTTATTTAATTATAAGTTTAGTTCAGAAGTAGCAACCCATACAATACACGCCCAAAAACCAACAGTATAGCTGAAATAATTTAAGCAAAAAAAGAGAAAATAAGTCTACGTCTTCCTACAAGCACTACATCCAAAAAACAACTTAAGCAGCAAAATGGTATTTTCTATTTTACAGATATTAGATCTTATTCTATAATTAATACGCTATACCCCTAGGGCACGGTTTTGTTTATGTTTAGCTTATTCTTCTGCATCTGAACATTTTGCTGTTGTCTACGACAGCTGTATGATGAAACTGCGGTAATTTCGACTCCGGAAATTGCCTTCAATTGTTTTGACCATCCCGTTAACCATTCCCTGTGAAACTTGAATAGTATTGCAAGGGGCTCATTCCTCCCCTCTAGTAATAACTTTTTAATAAATAGTTTTGCAAAATTATCATAATTGGTTAATTCTGATAATTATGCGAATTTACTAGTATTAGATGTTTCTTTTGTACAAGAAGGAAATTATTTTGACTATCATTCATATTAATTGTTAAGTCCATTTGAGAGTAATATCAGAATTGGTTACTCTGGAGCCCGCACCCCCTAATATTTTCGTGCAATATGATCTTTGGATGCCATGGAAAACTTATGACGTATTACTTTGGCGGGATAACGTTGAGGGCGTATAGCAGTGGTTATTGGATCTTATATCCTTCAAGTTGTTAAATTAACTCTGAGTTTTCTCGTGGAAATTATAGGAAATAAAGTCCCTTCGGTTAGCAGTTTCTTTGTAGATGATATATTGCCTATTCTGTTTTCAGCTTAACGCCAGGACACCTTTTATATTTTTCTCTTCTCTCCTGTTTATTCTCCCTCTCTATCTATCTATCTATATATCTATCTATCTATCTCACCTCCTATCTCCTTGAACTCTATTTTGTATTATTTTGCACCTGTACCTCAATGAACCTCTGATTTGAACGCACTAGTTTTTATTTTTAACTTTTTTTTATTCCGTATAGTTACACACATGACATACCGCATGTGTTTGCAATGTTTTCCTTTCTTAAGTTTCTGTATTTTTCGTTATTTCCTCCATTCCTTTCCATGGTTATTAGTAATCGTTACCTTTTGTTGGCGCTCCAATAGCAGCCGGCGCGGATTTAAGAATAACCTCCAACACCCTGGGGATTGTTTACTTTCAAAGCTGTCTACACTCGGTCTTCCAAAGTGGTCGCCCACAATTTACTAACCGCGTGCAGCGTGGCTTTACTTCGTTCAACTGACGCGCAGCTTAACTGAGTGCGCTAAATCCCCCCACTTTGATACAAGTTTCAGTCATGTTAATAGTTCATTGACTCTAATTGTGTCATGATCGCTCAGATTATCTCCGTTTCAATCTAAAAGTATTTCTCTTGTTCGTTACTCTTACTCTATCTCTCTCTCTCTCTCTCTCTCTCTCTCTCTCTCTCTACCTGTCTGCCTGTCTTTCGCTCTACTGATATCTAATTTTAGTGATAAGAACCAGTAGCATAGTCAGTTGGTTCTGGAATGCGGATCCGGAGATACAGGATTCAACTTTATTGTTAGCCTGGTTATTGGCATTTAATTGAACCTGAAACAGACGTTATACTTTGATTTAGTATTTGAATTTAGCTTAATGCATGTGACATCTAACTGAAATTGTCCGTGCATGTTTTATTTTTCTTTCTGTCACATATTTTTCCTAGCAGTTTTCTTTGCTCTCACATTATTACCTGACTTTTTCTTCTCATTTAGATCATTTTCCACTCATAATCTCTCTCTCTCTCTCATTCTCTCTCTCCCTCGCTCTCTTTTTTCTCTCTCTCTCTCTTTCTCTCTTTCTCTCTCTCTCTCTCTCTCTCTTTCTCTCTCTCCCTCGCTCTCTTTTTTCTCTCTCTCTCTTTCTCTCTTTCTCTCTCTCTCTCTCTCTCTCTCTCTCTCTCTATCTCTCTCTTGGCAACCTCTCTACAGTATATGTTGTATACTCTGACTTTATGGCATGATATAAAACGAAGAGATACCATCAAAGCGCGGGACAACAATTTTGAAAGCATCGTCATAAAAGTGAGAGTCTCCTATCTTGCTAGATGAAATCTTTAAGACTAGAGATACTGTAACATTTTGTTTCTAAAAAGACAAGATTGAATTTTACAAGAAGTAGAAAGAGAGATAATAGATACGATTAATGAAATAAGAGTGATTTAGAGAAAGTGAATCATATAAAGAAAACAAAAGAATAGACTTATGGAAGATATTGAGAGATAAAATAGTAGAGAGAGAAAAAAAGAGTAAGAGGAAGAGAGAGAGAGAGAGAGAGGGAGAGGGAGTGAGAAAGAGAGAGAGGAAGATAGAAATAGAGAGAGAGAGGGACAGAGAGAGATAGAGAATGAGGAGTATTACATATTTGTGTCTGTAATTTGAAATTTGAAGTTAACCGTCATTCCCAATGTCGAGAGCTTTATAAGAGGACTATCGAGCTGACAACCAATAGTTATTTTTAAGAACCCGGTAAAAATAATGTTAACGCCAGTTTTCTCACTCGAATACGATGTCAGTTACGGGCTAGCCCAGGATTTGAACACCGCACATACTGCTCCGCGGAATCAGCATGTATAAATAATATTGATTTATCAACTATGTCCTTGTATAGACAGCAATAGACAGCAGGCAAATCGATCATACAAAGTTTAAACTACAATAAATGTATAAACAACCCGTCTATGACAGCAAAGTAAAATATTCCATAACGATAACTGCAAAGTGAAATTCGCTTCAGCTGAATATAACATCCGTGGTTGTCCCATAAGGTTCTTCATACTGAAACTCCTTGCTAATGTAGAAACCACGCCCCTTATAATAAAATCTCTAACATATAATGCTCTCCAAGTGCTGTGTAATGGTGTAACAGAATTTAATACCCTTTTCGCTGTCAGCACACGGTCATTAGCTTGCATAGAAGTGGCCTGTATTTAAGAATTATTTAGTTTACTGAAAAAAAAGTTTAACCACGTTTGTGAGTTAACCACATAGGCCTATGGTGAAATTTAGGTATATACAATTTCAAAACTTTTAATGAACCAATCATATACTAAGATTAATTATATTCATAGTTAATAATTAGCAATATGTAGGTCTTCTCTAAGCAGAATCTGGAGCTTTGCTATTTTCTTTGACAATTCCTACTGTATGTGCCTTTGCAATGCACATGTACTTTTGTTGATCTATAATTTGATTTTTGAAACGATCTCGATAGTTTTAAAACAATTGCTTAGCGTATTGGCGAATTGTTAAGTTGCTAATTACGCTAAGTTAAAAGTTCTCAAAATTTTCAACCTTAAATGTAGAGCATATTTTGAACTAATTGAACTTCTTGATTAGGATTTAGCCTGTTCAGGCGTAGGCTTACTGTCACAGCTTAAGCCGAAATATTTTTCAGTAATGGGCTAAGCCCAGCTAATAAATATTACAAAACATATTTTATCTGTAATTTAATTTAGATCTTCATCTCAATTTTACATGTATAGCGCTTTTGTAATTTAATCGGATTTATTTAATAAGCTCATTTTTGCCAAGGAGCGGATATCACTGGTTTACGGCTTCACTTAATCAGAATTGTCTATATTTGTCACAAAATTTCTGCTTGTAATTGTATTGAATTATTTTATTAAATAAGATTATTATATCCTGCCTGAATACAGTTTGTTGATCAGCATACCTCTCTTAATCTCTCTCTCTCTCTCTCTCTCTCTCTATATATATATATATATATCTATGTTCGGTCAAGTGGCAGATCCATGGTACATATTCGTGCTCAGAGTCTGCTTTCACGTTTTATAAAGAGCACTCCGTATATCAGTAAGTTAATTCCTTCAAAGGCGGTGCCTTATCCATAACCTATGTAGCTTATAGCTTGGGAAAAATATGGATTATGAGGTAATTTCCCGTTGTTTTCCTTAGTTCTTGCTCAGTCTCCTCTTACGACATGTGCAGTTTACGGTTGGTCTATATTTCAGAGTCCAGGACACAACACGGAAAATCATCTTAATATCAATATATAATGATTTAAGTTAGTATATTAGTCTATGTTTTTAATTTCGGCTTAAAAATGTTATAATTAGATTCGAGATAGTAGGTAAGAAACACGAAAAATGTTAAAATCAGAGGGCAATAATAAATGTTTAGTATTCATTAGAATCATGCTAAGTGAATGATTCTGCTACTTAAAGGTTTTGCTTTAAACAATTGCATTAAATTACAAATAACTCAGCAGACTTTAAAGTTAAGTTTGTACGTGAATAAAGTTGTATTAATGCGATAAAACAGTACTGTATTATTTGTATGTGTTTAGAATGTAATATAGTAAGGTGTACAGCGTGTACAGTAGCCCTACTGTGTCAATAAATATTAAAACATCTCTGACGATACTGATATATAAAATGAACCATTCGCAGGTTAAAAACATTTATGAACCACCCCGTATTTGAGATCTTGAGATTAATTAGATGTTTCAAAGATGTTTCTTTAAATGGCATGGTTGTCTCGTGTCAATGTCAGACTACTGAAGAAATGTATATGAGCCTTATGCTCTATTATTAAATTATAAAATTTTAGCAAATAACAAAGTAGACACTTTTCTCACAGTCGTAGGTTTTTACGCATGTCTTCTGCTATGTTTTGACAATGGTTTCGTTACTGAGATACCGATGAAATTTGGAACTAAATCTCTCATCGCATCAAATCGCTTAGAATTGTATTAGTGCTCTATGTTGTCATGAAAATTAGTAGTTTTCCATTTGTGCTGTTCTTTGTCGTACGGATCAGCGCCTTATTGTGCCCCATTTGAAATTTCATTAATTAAATTATATTGTATTGATTTATTAAATTATACTATTTTACGTCTATGTTTTTTGTGTATTTTACGTCTATGTGCCTATGTCCATTTTATGTGTAAGTACTTATATTGTATTTTACGTCTATCTACTTATGTGTATTTTATGTGCCTGAACTTATATGTATTTTATGTGTTTGTACTTTTGTGTGTTTTATGTTTATGTTCCTACATGTATTTTATGTCTATGTTCTTATGTGTATTTTATGTCTGTATATTTAATTAAGTGTAGTTTATGTTTCTATTTTCAGTTGCAGCTCCTCGGCCTAGAACATCATCATCAGCTGCAGCTACTGGTGTAGCATCAACAGCCGACGAAAAGTCTATCAGCTGTACTGCTAAAAAGACAGCTGTAGCAGCTGACAGAGAAAACGGAATTGCCACTCCAGTGACGAGTATGTGTTGCTTTGATATAGTTTTGATCTTGCTAGTAAAGCAGTTTCTATAGAACACTTTCTATTCGATATTGGCAAATGACTGGTACACCTTCTCCAAAAATCCACGCGTTTTCTAATTTATTTCCTGATTTACTTATCTAGTTTTTAGGACATTGAATTTCTGAAATTTTGATTGATTTCTTGAATAAGTGCTTTATTGATTAACTGATTGACTCAGGACGGATTCAATGACCGACTGCTATATAAAATAACAGACTAATTAATTAATTGATTGATTTTGAGTCAATATAAGATATCGTCAATATAACATATCAAATAAATGTAATTTAAAATTTTACTTTTTACTATCTGACGACGGAGTTAGTATCTCGGTTGCTTAACGAGCAAGTGGTGACAGTTTCAAAACCTCTCAACGTCGTCTCTGATAGCAAACTTGTGGCGAATAAAAGTTAAATTTATGTAGAATTATAAAATTTCTCTCAACTTATTTAACTGTAGACAATCGGAGCGGTATGACAAAAATTTCAAATATGAAATTTTAATTTTCATAGACTTTTAGGTAGTCATTAGAGCGGCAGGCGGAAGGCAATGCCACGAGATAGGAAATGCCAGTTATTATCATGTCGCATGTAACATATCCTCTTCATACGTTGAGCACCGTGCGTGTAATTCTAAAGCGTCTGAATAATTTATTCTTATCTTTTAGGAGACAAGACTCGTGTTTGTCTACAGAGAGTCATACCAACGACATTCTGTGCGCATACACAGCAAAAACCTAAAATAGTTTGCACCTGGAACTATTCTTGATCATTACTTTTCATAAGCTTAACATTCGCCTATTTAAGGCAAATCTATCGGCAAAGTGCTCGATTTTGTCGTTGATGACAGTAGCACTCTAATCTAGTTGTGGATGTTGCATCCAGTTTATGATTAAAGACAGGGTCAGAAAAAAGAGATTATTTTGATTATTTATTTAAATATCCGTCTCAACCTTTGCAAATGGTTGATGTAAATTGTGACATTTTACATGTATATTTCAATATACATATAAAATTCTATTTATTCTGTAGTTTTTCATGAAAGCTTACATTATTTTCACCAGTATTTCAAAATATATGGATTTAATGACAGTATTATATTTAAGTATAACATTTAGAAGTTCATAATTAAATGTAAACATGATTAAATTTCTAAAATAACGAACAAGATATTGACACTATTAATTAATAACACGGATCTCTTTGCATAGTAACTATGTGAACAATATTCTCAAATCTATATCACTCTCTCCTATAACAATGCTTTACAGACATACAATTTACAAAGATGAATGATCAAATTTTGCGTTGTCCTCTACAATTTTACAAGAAGACTTGAATTTACTGTGAACCAAAATGATAACGCCAGTGAAACGTGAACGATATGGTAAGATGATAAATTGTGGAAAACGTGAATCGTTTGGCTGTGAAATAAAGCTTATAGAAGATTATTTAGATTTCAAAATTAAAATTGATAAAATATGAAGAGAATTAGTACAGATAGACAAGTGAGGAAGGCAACGGGAAACCACCACAGAAGCCATACTTTTCCCAAGCAATAGGCTACATAAGGTAAGGATAAAACACAGACTTTCTGAATGGATTAACTTGTTGATCTAAGGAGTGCTCTTATGGAGCGAGAAAGCAAACTTTGAGTATAAATATGTACCTTGAACCAAACACTTGCAATGCACTGAAGGAGGAGGAGAGGAGGAAAGTGATAAATATATTAGGAAATAGAAAGAAGAGCTTGAAGTAATAAGTTGAAATAATATGAAGAGACTTAGTACAGACTGGAAACTAAAAAATATATTAGGAAATAGAAATTAGGAAATAGAAAGAAGAGCATGCTGGAATGAGTTGAAAAAATATGAAGAGACATTGTACAGATAGAAAACTAAAATATACATATATCTATATTAGGAAATGGAAAGAAGAGCATGATGGAATGAGTTGAAAAATATGAAGAAAATGAGTACAGATGGAAACTAAAAAATATATTAGGAAGTAGACAGAAGAACATGATGAAATGAGTTGAAGGGATCGACTGCCTCCACCTCCCCCCCCCCCCCACTGGAGAAGTCCTTGATTAAGCAGTCCATGCCGGAAAGTTCGGTGACAGACTGATTACCTGGAGTTAGTTAAATGATGACACATTATCTCTGCAAGAAATGCATGCTTCACTGCCAAGGTCATCCAAAAATCGTCCAAAGAATGTTAAATCTGAGGAAGGAGCACTATTTGCACTGGTAAATTATGTTTATGCTCATAATTTACGTGAAAGTAACTCACTATATACTACATGTATATACAGACATTTAGAGTATATATATATATATATATGTATATATATATATGTATATATATATATCTTAGTGCACTACCTACTGGCAGGTCCATGGTACATAGCGCCTCCACTCTTCTCTGTCTTCCGCCTTCATCGTCATCTCCACATATGAGTGGGTCCCTAAATCATCCAACATACCTAACCTCGGCCTGCCCCTGCCTCTTTTTCCTTCCATTCTATCGTCTATGACCTCTTTTAATAGACCTTCCCCCCTTAGAATGTGTCCTATCCATCTCTTCTTCCTATTTCTTAATACATTTATCAACTGTCTATCTGTGCCAACTCTCTCCAGGACTTCCTCATTTGTAACCTTTTGAGTCCAGCTAATCCTCTCCATTCTGCTTCAAATCCACATTTCCAATGCCTCCAGTTTCCTAATATTTTCCTTCCTTAAGGTCCATGTTTCACATCCATACAATAGCGTGGTCAAAACCAAAGTTTTCACCATCTTTATCTTTGTGTCTTTCTTTGGACTTTTTGTTAATAGTTCTTTTCTACTACGAAAGGCCGCTTTTGCTTGTGCAATCCTAATGCATATTTCAGTCTCACATTTCCCATCATCGGTTATAGTATGACCCAAATATTTGAAACTCCTTACCTGTTCCAATTTCGTATCATTTATTGTGATATTAACAACACATTTATTGTTGGACACTCTCATAACCTTGATCGTATTTATATTAATCTTCATGCCATATCTTAGGGCCGTATCATTCACCCTATCCATTATCTTCTGTAATCCAATCTCGCTGCCCGCTACCATTCCTTGGTCATCTGCAAATCGTACATCTTTTAACAAATTCCCTCCTACTTTTATTCCTTCTTCCAAGTCTTCCATGGCTTCCTCCATCATTGCCTCAGCGTAAATGTTAAACAGCAGCGGCGAAATTCTACAACCTTGTCTTACTCCACGTCCTATTTCACCTTCTTCTGTGTATACTTGTTGGATTTTGATTACTGCTCTTTGATTCATGTACAAGTTCAAAATTAGTCTTCTATCTCTCCAGTCAATTCCCATTCTTTGTAAGATATTCATCATCGTTATCCAATCAATCCTGTCAAAGGCCTTCTCGAAGTCTACAAAGCATACAAAAACGACATTTCCATATTCTAAGCTTCTTTCGCAAAGAACCCGCATTACTCCTATTGCTTCTCTTGTGCCACATCCTTTCCTAAAACCAAATTGTGTCTTGCTCAATATCATCTCTGCTTTAGACTGCGATTATTTACTATCTTTAATAAGATCTTCGATGCATGAGGTATTAAGCTGATTGTTCTGTAATCCGAACACTCCACAGCATTGGCTTTTTTTGGAATTGGAATCATCACTGACTTGGTAAAGTCGTCTGGCTAAATGCCTGTACTGTACACATCCATACATACTTTATATATATATAAATTCCCAAAAAAATTATTTATATATATATTATATATATAATATATATATATATATATTATATATATATATATAATATATATATAAATAATTTTTTTGGGAATTTATATATATATATATAAAGTATGTATGGATGTGTACAGTACAGGTATTTAGCCAGACGACTTTACCAAGTCAGTGATGATTCCAATTCCCAAAAAAGCATTCAACTCCTCTAACCTACTCTATCAGCCCTCAGCCCTTCTTTTCAGCTACATAGACCTACATGTGTATATAGTGTATACACAATGCCAATTAAACAGTCGTTTATCAAATTAATCACTATTCTGTACCCCTCCGCCACTAATGAATGGAGTAACCAAGTCTAAATTTCCAAATGATGAACCAACATGAAGGAAGAGCCTAAAAACTGCTGCATTTGCTTTAGCCAGTACAATGAAGTCATATGAAAACATCCTTTTCTTAATTCCCAATCTTTAGCTTGGTTTTAGGTATTAGAGATTTAGCCCCTTTTTGGACCCCATTTTGGTCGTCGGCTTGATAGGATAAGGTTAATGTTAACGTCAGTTTCCTCACTCGAAAGCGATATCAGTGACAAGAAAGCCCAGGGTTTGAACCCCGCACATACTGATCCGCGATGGAATATCTTAGCGTTATCTAGCTCTCATTGGGTATTATTGGAATAATTAATTCATTAGATATCATTAGAATGGTTCGAATGAGATTTACTGATATACCCACTTTTACCCTTTAAACGAATGCCTGTGTTATTATAATGTATTACTCTGGTAATTTTACTTAAAACTCAACCTTTGATATATACATGTACACTATTTTACAGTGGTTAGTATATTTTAGGCTATATTGTCTGCGTGACTTACAAACTATTAAATTGCATGCTTTAACCATGACAATTTTGCACATTTCTCTGTTTCATTAAATACTTTAATTAAGCTTTAATACAATTTATAAGGCATTACAACTGAGTGGCAGAAGGTTCATTTCGATTCCTAAGAGAACAGCAAATACTAGGCCTACCACTTTATGTTTGTGATCGTCCGTTTCATCCCTTTTAAAGATTTCACTGAAGGGCCATATCGGGATTTGAATCTCGCACTTTCTGGCTTAATTACTGTTCAACATCGCTAACTTCAAACTTTGCCAAAGGAACTAAGCTGCAAAGTAACTTAGCTGCAGATTTATTGTAAATAACATTATATTTATTACAAGATTGAGTGTAAATAGCATTTCTTGCAAAGACGGGTGACAAAAAACGTCAAGGACGCCAAATTGAATTTTTGACTTTTTAATTCGTCTTATAATTTTCAACATGATGCAATTAGATAATTTTCAGATGCGCTATTTTTCTAACTCATACAAGTGCAATTTGCTGATACGTCAGCCTACCTATTCTAGCTCCCTTTCACTCTCGCTCCATTAAGCTTTTTTATTCCAATTTTTCACAACTCAATCAAGTATTTCTCTCTAACTTTCTCTCTTTCTCTCTCTCTTTCTATCTCTCTCTTTCTCTCTCTCTCTCTCTCTTTCTCTGCTTCTCTCTCTCTCTCGTTGCCTGAGCCCGACCCGTTCTTCGCTCGCATCTTCTTTAATTTCTATAAATAAAATTGACGGTTAAATCTTTGAAGGGCGGAGTATGTTACTCTGAAAGGAATTCGATGTGGATGTAGCAGTCGTAGCATTTGATTATCTGTCATTTGAATTTAATTCAGCAGAAATTTCTCGAAGAAGACTCAATAGAATCTGCGTCAAATAAGACAGATCAATACACGTCAGAGGCGTAAAGAATTTAGCCTAGGGTTGTGCAGTCGCTGATATTACTTCAGGCTAAGAATAGGAAGAAGATTCTTCTATTATAGACAATTTGCACCAAATTCTTAAGTTTAATTAATTTCTCAAAAATTATATTATCCATAATTTATCAAGTTGTCTAACGTTTTATTTACGTTGTTCAGAATTCATTACTAATAATTAATCTGGTTTTAATAAAATACAAATTCTTATTTTTGAATTCTATTCCGTATTTTTTCTGGGTTGTTTGAAGAACAGACCAACTGATGACTAGACATTTTGTAGAAGGCGACTAAAGCAACAAGATCTAAACCAATTAGCTTTGTGAATGCTTAGGCTCCAGATTTGTGGTACGAAATTATATAAAACGAATGGAAGAGATACTAGGAATTGACTGAAACATGAACATGGGATGTTGCATGAAACAGAGAGAAGTGGTGAAGGTTCAAGCGAATCCCGATCCTAGTTAAACTGGGATTAAAGGAAAGAAGAAGAAGATGATGATTATCTATTTACCATTCATTTTTTCGATTAATAATTAACAATAATTAATTTAAAATTCAATATTAAAATTAGCAAAGTATAACTATTAATTATTAATTATTTATCAAATTTGTAATTAATTAGTTATTAAATAATATTTATTAATTAGTTAATATTTTCTACTTATTACTTTTTAAACAAAATGTAAAAAGCTAATGTTAACACCAGTTTCCTCGTTCGAAAGCGATCTAAGTGACGGGCTGACCAGGATTTGAACCCAGGATTTCATCGCACTGGCTCCAGCCATTGGCGATGTCGACGTGAATAATTAAAGCATTCAGAATTTATAATTAATTCGACGAAAGAAATCGAAGAGAAATTATTTCTACTTCTTAAAATTCAAGTGCAAAGTTTATTGCAGAATTATTACATAACGGGACATCCAAGATAAGTTCTCTTGAAGACTCTTCACTGCAGTGCCAGTAACTTTCCGGTTTATTTCCACTAGGTACGAGTCCTGAGGTTCTACTCCGGAGATCCCGTTATTCCACTGGGACTGAAGATTTCCACATTCCCACCGATCCGAAATCAATCCCTAGGAACTCAAGCGCTAGAGAAAACTCAGGTTTACACGGGACGGTTCAGGATCAAGAAATCAAGGATCGGGAATTAGTAGGGGAGACAGAGTGTAAGGAAAGGATTAACTCGGACGCTGTGATGGATAGAAAGGGACGTATCATGGATGATGAGAGGGCGCAAGGGAAGAGTCCTCCTGCTATGGACAACTCTGATGCACCTCACGTTTGCTCTATCAGGTTTACTGTAAACATGTTTACTGTTATAATCTTCTGTATGTTTTGTTACTCTAAATGTGTCACCTATTTAATTGTTTAAATTAATGTAATAACATGGTCGCACATACTAAGTTGATATTGATATACTGTTTACATTGAGATCAAGTTGCATTAATATCGTCAACCAAGTAGTAGAAATTTAACGTTCGTTTCCTAACCATAAGGCAATGTCGGTGACGTCTCATGCATATAATTTTTTTTCTAACGTCTAGCGGTCGAATATGTAACTTTCGTCTACTACGAAGAATGAGCCTCCTAAGCAATGTGATCGAAATGCCAGAGGTTCATCTCTGACAGGAAATGCTTGAGAATAAAAAAGACGATAAATCGGACATTACGGAATCTTTTATTTTAAATATAAATGACAAATATTTTCATTATCTTAAGTCGACTCGTTTAGTCTCTATTCATGAGTGGGTTTTACATCGTAATACTTTTTAACACGCACTATCGAATATATCCTAGAACGAACTTCATTTTTATACAATATAAAACAAAGTGCTAAGTAGAAACTGCTTTTTTTTACAATGAACCACGTTGTTTTTTCATCCTGCTTAAAAACCAGTACTTGCATTGGGCTAAAATACGCTTACAATGTTTCATGTTAATATTGTTACTATTGCTGTTAACTTAGAAAAATATTCCATTCTGATTTAAAACTCTATGGATTTGCTGTGCAAAAATAATCACTGAATAGAGGCGTTATTGTCAGTTCAGCGTAACTTTATGACTCAATAATCTCTAACACGAGAACGATAACTCTTTTGTTCTGTTCCGCGGCGCTCTCGAAATTGTCATAAAATTCATCTGTCTTTCTCTGTCAGTGGTTGAGCTAATGAGCGTCATAATTATTGTCATAAGTATTGTCTGTCATAAGTATTTACTGTCATAGGTATTCGTAGACGTCGGCAATAATTATTATCTTCCATAATTATTTTCTGTTAGACAGTCCAGACAACACTAGGGTAGTGGACGACTTGTAATTTTAATCAAATTTTGCAGCATTGACAATTATGAAAATATCACGAATATTTTCCTGTGCCTCAATTCTATTTGTTGCAGGTGATAAGCACCTCATATGTATCTGATAATAACTCTAAAAGTGCTCATGTTCATTAACGTTTCATGTGATTGTTAATAAATATTGTTCATATTTTCTCGACATTACTTGTTCAATGAGAATTTAGGCTGCTATTTTTCAATCCTAAGGATAAACATTTTGATTCTTTCTTAAAGCTATACTTGCTCAGAACTATAACCAAGCCCAGATTCTGATCTGAAATTGCAGCACCTTTCATCTGTTCTTGATAAATTTTATTCATTGTGTTGCTGCAATCGTCTCTCTGTTAATCCTTCTAAAACCGAATTTATTTTAATCGGCACCCCCAGCAAAGAACCCAAGTAACCGCTTTTATTGTGCTACTTTCTATTTGCAGACTGCGCTATATGTTGGCGAAGCTACAGACAGAGGACATAGCAAAAGATGAACTCATGAAGAACATAGAGTACACTATACGAGTGCTCGACACGGCCTATATCAGCGAGACAGGGTGAGTCATATACATACAGATATATACATATATACAGTACATGTATATGTATATATATAATATATATATACATATATATTGATATATATATACATGTATACATATATGTAGAAAAAATATAGATATATAGATATATATATTATATATATATACATACACATGCATATATATATATATATATATATATATATAATATTAGATATATGTATATATAATATTATATATATATATATAAATATATATATATATACAGGGTAGTCATATATAAACATTGTACAATTTGCGAATTGACCAATGCTATCTTCTATAGTCTTCGATGATTAATACTATATATCAGCATTCAGCTAGACCACACTCTGTGGTCGAGCATAAGGAGCCAAGCTCTCCTATTTTGGAAGGCTACCCCTTTTGATGTGGCATATGACTTGTACATTGCACTTAAAATATTTACTTACCGGTTGCTCCAAATTAAATGCTTAGACCTTCATTGGCGTATCGTTTTTCATGAGATGTTTCAGTTATTTTCAATCTATTTTGATATAGTATTCCTCTATGTTGTCTTGTATGATTTACTATTAACTAGTTAGTCATGAACATTTTATCGAGACTTGAAATTATTTTACCGTAGTTCATTATTCGAAGGGCATAGAAAATAAATATTCACCAGATGACACAAGATGAATTAAGTATGTATTTATTTATGTATTCGCGAGATGTCACGGTTGTTGACTTAATAAGATTGTGATTTAAATATTCACCAGGTGTCAGCAGTTGAAGTAGTCAATTTATAGTATAATAGTCAATAATTACTAGTTGTAACAGGATTTAAATTCTAGCCAGATGTCGTCATGAACTTAATCATATCTGGATTTCAATATTCATTAGATGTTACCTGGTTAATGTGTTTTACAATTTAATTTCCGAAAACATAAGTTTGCTGAAGCTGTATGCTTGGTATACTTTATAGTCAATATTCTTTAGTCGCTCAAAGAGATAGACGTTTTTTCGAGAAAGAGCATTTCCACCAAAATACGTATGAAATTAACTTATGGGAGCACTTTCACCAAAATACATATGAAATTAACTGAATGATTTACACTTTCTTGGACCATGCTATCTCTTTGTTCTTTGCGTGTCTAAGTGTGCTATGATGGAGTGTGAAAGTGTCAATTAGTGTGAAGTCTGATGGGAAAATTTCTGTAGTGATTGCAGGATTACTTGATTAATGATTTATGGGATATGAGAATTTTTAAGAAATATTTCCCTGACATTGATCTTCCCTGCGTGAGATGGAAATCAAAAGCGCGTCTATTTGCCATCTATCTTACTTTTATATCTATCTTATTTATCTTTATTTAAGACGTTAATAGTTTAGATTATTGAAACCACTGGAAGAACCTGCTAAGGGATATAAAATTTTGAAATTTGAAAGCTCAGACCAGCTCAAAACTTTATCGTATTATGTCGTTACTTACGACAGAGATACAGATTTCTTTCCTTCACAGTCGAGTTTCCTGGATTTAACACTAAATCAAGGTTAAACAAATTTCAAAGAAGTAATGCTTCGATGTCATTGTCCGCTTGCATCTTTCGTTTCACTATTAGAGATTAGCTTTTCCACGGAACCAAGTCTTGAGTATTACTCATAACGGCGACAAGTCAGATAACGCGGAATAAGTTTGACGTCATTCGGATATTACTACTTTATCGATATCGGCCAAGAATTGACAGATAGAGTAGGTATTGGATAAGTGGATTGTTTATGACTATTTCCAGAAGTGCACGAACATGTTGTTTATTGTGTTGTTAACCTAATTTTACATTAGCTTATGTTTAGAAGCTATAAGTTGGCTAATTGCTCGTGTTGATACTGATTAAAAAGCTGGTAAAGCTAAGGTTAACGTCAGTTTCCTCACTCGAAAGCGATGTCAGTGACGGGCGAGCCCAGGATTTGAACCCGCATCAACTGATCCGCGGTCGAGTATCTTACCGACTTCGCCACTGGCTCCAGCCAGTTACTATTTATTATTTACTAATTATTACTTACTATTAATTATTACATACTAGTTATTATTAACTAATAAATCAATCTTTATTTTATCCAAAGGCAGAAAATTAATACAACAGTGACAAACTAACATACAATAGTCTACATTACAGCACACAATAAAAAATAAAGAATAAATAAAGAAATTCATGAGGGGAATACCGTCAGTGAATTAAATTGCGTCAATTAATATTATTTATTGTCTTCTAATATATGACACTGTCGCTTCAAGTTTCTTTCCAATTATGTCGAAATGGAATAAGAGTTTCTTCTTGGCGAGAGTATAAAGCATTTACACTTACCGATATCAACGCTAGTAATTAGTTATTGACGTCAGTGTGTCTGTCTTTCAACACTAAAAACAAGAGATTATATAAAGAAAGAATTTCGTCTTATCTCTTCACCGTCTCCCTATTGCAGTCATGGTAATATTATATCTTATACCAATATATTTTAGATTTCATATATTTAAATTTAAAAGTTTTGTTGTCAATCACCATTACAGACAATGGAAAATGTGAGACTAAAGTATTCAAAAGGATTGCACAAGCAAAAAATACTTTCGTAATTGGCAAGAACTTATAATAAAAAGTCAAAAGAAATCACAAAGATAAAGATAGTGACAGACAAGTTATGGATCACGTTATTGTATGGATGTAAAACGTGGGCCTTTAGGAAGGAAGAAATCAGAAAGCTAGAAGCGATAAAAATGTGGCTATGGATAAGAATGGAAAAGATTAGCTGGACTCAAAAAGTTACAAATGAAGAAGTTCTGGAGAGAGTTGGTTCAGATGGACAGTTGATAAATGCATTAAGAAATATGAAGCATAACTGGATAGGACACATTCTACGGGGGAATGTTTACCGAAAAAAGTCACAGATGGTAGATGCACGGAAGGAAAAAGAAGAAGAAGCAGATCGAGATAAGGAAGGTTAGATAATTTACGATCTACTCATTTGTGGATATGAAAGGTAAATCGAAGGCATAGAATAGCAGAGGCGCTATACGCTATGGACCTGCCAGTAGGCAATACAC
The DNA here is from genome assembly GCA_905160935.1 of Enchytraeus crypticus. NCBI lineage: Eukaryota > Metazoa > Annelida > Clitellata > Enchytraeida > Enchytraeidae > Enchytraeus > Enchytraeus crypticus. The sequence goes on from CAJHZI010000794.1 coordinate 1,131,906, forward strand.
TAGGAGAGAGAGAGAGAGAGACAGAAAGAAAGAGAGTAGTCAATCGTTTAATTAGCACTGCATATTTTTGAGTAATATGATCTAAAAGCCTTTTTTAAATGAGGACTGAAGTGTCGATTATAACTGCAGGAAATAAAGACCGCAACCGGTGTAGTTGTCTAGACAACGTTAATTCATTTCTTGGTTCAAAAAGCAAGAATCAAGGCAAAAATTGAACCCGCAGCTGCATCTAAGACAATCAGCAATTACTAAAAAATAATCTGTTGTAGGTGTTTCAATATTTTCTCAAATTCTTCATATTAACTCAGATGAGATTCCCATTATTTAGTCTGAATATTGCGAGTTTAGCGTCTTGAAAACTATTAGTTTCAAATCAAGAACTGTAGGAGTGTCGTTAGTCTGAAGAGATATTATAAGACTGAGGCAATATAGAACGATATCTAGGAATGATTAACGGCGAGAGAAAAGGGTTAATCCCACGTTAGATGCAACTTGGATCGCTTAATGTAATCTCAGAGCATATTTATGACGCCGCTTACAGCTCTTACAGTTTTATGATCATAATTGCTGGTCTATATATTAAATTTTAAAATGAATATGAAATATTAAACAATTTTAGAAAGTCGTCCAAATGTAACATATCACCTTAAAATATGGAGTATAAAGAAGATATTTTGAGAAAACTTGTTGCTTTAATAACAGTGAAGTATTTATAGTTCAGTTTTGAAAATATCTTTCTGATTTTTGGTGATAAAATTTTAAGTTTAATTGTTACGATACGATAACAAATGGCGGATTTTAGATAGTAGCTGCCTAGTTTATACATGTCGCTACAATATCTTTCTAATTACTCATGGGTTTGCAGAAAGGTAACTCGAATATTTTGGACAATCGATAAACGATAAACCATGCGCATATTAACGGAAAGGAAAAAGTTAAAATCTCAGGAAGGCCTAAGCATCAAAGAAGGACCCAAAGGTGGAGAAATATATTTAGAGTGAATCTCTCTGTGCTTCCATGTCTACTTTAACGCTTGCAATCACTCATTATAATCAAAGAAAATAAATATAAATCAGAAGCACAAACGAATATAAATATGTAAGCGAATGCAAAAGGCTTACTCAAATATAAAGTTAGACCAACACAACTGATTGCGAAGTGGTATATAAACAGGCAGGTATATTTAATTAACATCCGTTTTGAGGAGTGAAGTATCAAATTTGGAAAATGAAAGAATGAGTGAGTGTAAAGTGAGATTATACGAGAATCGATTTAAACGATTCTGCGTATTCTATTCTACATCCGGCACTGCCTGAGTCACGTGATGTCAGCTCATAGACGAATGACCGGAAGTCAACTGAAGTGGGAAAGTACTGACACCATCTGGTGTTACAATTAGGCCTCAACTCTCAGTCTCTGACATTTCTTGTTCATTGTATGGAATTTTACAACCGAAAGTACTTAATATGATAGGTAAACAGTAGGAAAACTAACGTTATAGCCTGACATTGTAGCAGCAGCAACAACAGCAAATAGAATGCTATTATCGTCAGTGACATCATCGAGTACAATTGAACCAAAACATTTATTCGAAATAGAAACATTTTATTCCAAATTAATTTATACAAGATGCTTGCATATTCCATCGAATAAAAACAAATGCAAGTAGTAGGCCTATCGTAAAATTTAATCTCGTCATGAACTACAAGATACATCATTGAAGCAAAAAATAAATTCAAAGTCAGAAAGTAAAAAAAAACTAGTTCTAACAATAATTAAATGGTTTATATACTGCTCAAAAATTTCCAAAAAATTATCCATAAGTAATACAATTATTATCTATTAATTAATTCCACAGTTGTCTATTTAGTTGATTGAGTGGTCTAGTGGTTATCGCACTTGTCCGATAAGCTTGAAGTCACGAACTTTTAGATCCATATTGCCTGCTAAAAGTATTCCATTACTGTTAATTATGTAACTGAGAGACATTAAGGGCATATACTTTTATGCATAGCTGTTAAGAACTAAGCGTTGCTTCACTTCGGTGATAAAACAGATAAAAAGTATTCTTAAAACGAAATAAAATGTAGCAATGTATGCTTTCAAACATGCGTAAATACGTTTCGTACAGTATAGAACGCGCTTGTACCTATGTCTGTAGGTACTTTAACGCATATGCGTTAAAATACCTACAAACATTAGGCCTAACTACCAATAAATAATGAAAGGCTTCAAACCATATAACTTTTGCGCTACAAGTTACTGGCAAAATAGTGATTAAATTGTGTATTTTAATTCCTTTAGGAATGCTCTCAATGCTCTATGATTTAATTTTTGCATTTGCAAAGTTTGCGCACTTCTGTGTATTTGCAAGTAAGTTTTTGATTGTATAGAGCTGCTCGTAGTTGAATATTCCGCTTAAGAGGTCTCTGACATCACTTTCAAGCGATGAACCAGGCGGTAAATCTTTGTGTAAAATTGACCTGTAGGCCTACATGTATTTTAGCAAATGTATTAGGTCTGTCGAGTTAGCCGAAATATAACGTACTTTTTCGCTGAAACTGCCGGTAAGAAATCTAATTAAAGTAATAGTAAATCCCGATTTCTTACTTATATTGAAAGACTCGGAATGTTAGTTCATTTTTGTCTAGGAAGATACTAAGAGGATTATCCTGATATTCATGGAAGAAATGATTCACAGAAATGTTTCTATATCTAAAATTGACTCCATCGTTCTCTTGAATCATTAATATTTATACACACAGTCATAGTTGTCATGCTGCTGCCGGACCAAAAAATATAGCGATCATGAGTGACCGACCTTCAATTGAGCCGAAATAAAGTTACCATTTTTACTCAGGTCCGAGTGTGGTGGGTGGCGGTGAATTGGATGCTCGTCAAAACCCGTCTCGCTGACTCTCAGATACTTTGCCTTTGACTTCTTGTCTCCAGAGTTCGTTCAAACGTTACTCTTCAGCCTTTGAAAGCTTTACTTAATCGAGCTCTTATGTTGCATCACAATCTTCCACTTTAATAAATTCAAACTCCACACTTCTAATTTCCGTTCATCTGGCATTCCTTTCCAAACTCTACTTCTACATCAGAACTGTCGTAATCCAGTCTATATGCTGATGCAATCATGCTAATGCATACAACAATTACTAAAGATTAGGCTCTCTTGTTGAGAAACTTTGAATCGAATTCCCCATTAATCGTTATTAGAGCTTCAATGAAATTTAAATGTGACATAAATTTCGGTATCATGCCAAATGATTTTTTCCGTATTATGTGTATTATCACACACATTATATACGTGCTTGCTATCGAGCTTCCTTGGTTAGATTCTGCTATTGTAATTTTAGTTATTTTATATTTCATTTCGTGTTTATTAGCAATCGTTGCACATAGATTGCGGCCGTGGTGCATTTAAGAATAACCTTCTAAAGTCCCAGAATTTTGTTCAAACCTGTCTGCAATCGGTCTTCCAAGTTGGAGTTCGTCTTCCGTCAAAGTATTAACCGAGCCTGGCGTACTTAACTTGTTTATTGAAGCGCGCTAAACCAATTGCGCCAAACCCGCCACAAAATTGGTCTTGGCTGGACTGTTATGATCTACTACTGGCTTTAAATCAATTATCCGTTCACGACATTGTTGTTGTTTATACTTCTTCTTCCCTTTAATCTCAATTTAACTAGGGTCGGGATACGAATAGACTTTCTCCATTCCTCTTTGTCCCATACCATGTCCAAATTTCTTCCATTCGTTTTAGAAAATTTTGTAGCAATTTCTGGAGCCTAAGCGCTCACCAACCGAATGCCCTTTCTCACGTTTGCTTTGGTCAATATATTACATTTTTATTATATCGTTGTTGTTTATACTAGCTGCTTCATTGTAGTTGTATACCTTATTGAAGAAAAGTGGGTGGAATTACTTGCATTAGCGAAATTCTTTAATTTTATATTCTCTCTTACTCCACGCGTATTCACTAGGCAGAGATGATAGCAAACTTTCAAACATTTACGTCACAGCGGTCTTAAGTCAACTAGATCTTATATAACTGGTATCGCTGTTGTTGGACATGTCAGTTGCACATGTTAGAGGTGAATTGAATATTGAATAAAAATAGCTAACATTCAATGATTTACACTTAGACCTCCAAGAGGCTTTACATTCTAGATGACGTCCCTGATATCATCCTGTATGAGGAAACGGACATTAAACCTTTATTATTATTATTATTATTATTATTATTATTATTATTCACTAATTAGTTCTTTAACCTCCCCATCATCAACATCATCATCATCGTTTTTGTATCCCAATTCAACCCAGGATCGGTAATTAGTCCTTTAGCATACACATAAATTCGACCGAAAGTTAAGTAACATGTTTTGAGCCAACATTAAATCCTCTCCTTTTCGGAAATAAAATATTTTTAAAGTAGTTTTAGACTTGATCAGGTTATTTAGAGTCAAATATTAAACAGTATGGGCAGCATGTTTCAACCTTCCTTCAGACTAAGTGCTGTTAGAAACAGTTTTGTTAAAGGCGATATTAACTTCAACTATTTAAATCGCAAATGCCTAAATTTTGTATTCAGCGTTTACCGCTAAACTAAAGATTTGTGTCGTATTTTGGTGCGGAATTTTAAATGATCCAGACTACTCTGACCCCAGCAGACACTGAAAGCAACATCTGCTGGCATGTTTGCTCAATTGTAGTCACTTTGGATGAACCAACTTCACTGATCTTGAGGGAAATGGCATCATTGGGAAGAGACTACGTTACAGCCGCTGACTAAAGGAAACAACTACTGATTTGTAAATGTTCTAAAAGCGTAGGTCTGTAAGATCCTTTGACTAGTATGGAGGGCTTCGTCGCCATGAGTCAATATAACATCCGTGATTTCATTTAATTTTATTTCTCAGCACTGAAGTGATGACCATCTTAAGATTCCGAGAATTTGTGAAATGTAATTTACATCTATCTTGTGCACTAGATGCGAGATTTCTTCCGCAACCATTGAGTTGATATATAGGTTGCTTTTGTGTACATATATATGCTGAATATGTTTATGTATGTATGTATATATATACATGTATATATATATATATATATATATATATATATATATATATATATATTTACACATACATACATTATTATTATTTATTTATATACATGTGTATTTAATAATTGTATAATATATATTTATATATATATATATTATACAATTATTAAATACACATGTATATAAATAAATAATGCATATTGAGTTGAATAACATTTATTTCACTTCAGGTAGAATGCAGTCATACATAACAAGTACACCCAAAGAAGTAGAATGTGATGGGACACAAATGCCAGAAAGCACTACCACGGAAAACTACTACATAGGGCCTATTATACATGAATATATATTTAAATTTATATATATACATATATATATATATATATATGTATATATATATATACATATATTTTGCTTGTGCAATCCTACTGCATATTTCTGTCTCACATTTCCCATCATCGGTTATAGTATGACCCAAATATTTGAAACTCCTTACGAAATTGGAACAGGTAAGGAGTTTCAAATATTTGGGTCATACTATAACCGATGATGGGAAATGTAAGACAGAAATATGCATTAGGATTGCACAAGCAAAAGCGGCCTTTGGTAGTAGAAAAGAACTATTAACAAAAAGTCCAAAGAAAGACACAAAGATAAAGATGGTGAAAACTTTGGTTTGGACCACGCTATTGTATGGATGTGAAACATGGACCTTAAGGAAGGAAGATATTAGGAAACTGGAGGCATTGGAAGTGTGGATTTGGAGCAGAATGGAGAGGATTAGTTGGACTCAAAGGGTTACAAATGAGGAAGTCCTGGAGAGAGTTGGCACAGATAGACAGTTGATAAATGTATTAAGAAATAGAAAGAAGAGTTGAACAGGACACTTTCTAAGGGGGGGAAGGTCTATTAAAAGATGTTATAGAATGTAGAATGGAAGGAAAAGGAGGCAGGGGCAGGCCGAGATTAGGTATGTTAGATGATTTAAAGACCCACTCATATGTGGAAATGAAGAGGAAGGGGGAAGACAGAGAAGAGTGGAGGCGTTATGTACCATGGACCTGCCAGTAGGCAGTGCTCTAAGATATATATATATATATATATATATATATATATATATATATATATATATATATATATATAGAGGTCCTATATATTAGAAGCCCATATATATATATATATTTATATATATATGTATATATATATATATATATATATATATATATATATATATTTATGTATATATATATATATACTACTAATATGTGTGATGAAGGTTGATATAATACAGAAAGAACGACCGATGGAGACAGAGAGACAGAGACAGAAAGAAAGAGAGAGAGGAGAGAGAGAGAGAGAGAAAGAGATAGAGACAGATATAACGCTAGAGAGAAATACATAGCAACAGAAATGAAGAGGTAGAAAAAGAGAGCGATAGAGCTTGAGAGCGAGAGAAATATATAGCAAAAGAGAGAGAAATTGCGAGAGAAATAGAGAGACAAAGAGATAGATAAGGAAAGAGAGAGAAAGAGAGCGATAGAGATTAAAATATAACGAGACAGAGAGAAAAGAGGAGAGATAACACTTAAGAGAAAGAGATAGCGACTGACAGGAAGAGATAGAGAAGAAGAGCGATACAGATTGAGAGATAGAGAGATAGCGAGAAAGATCGAAATTGAGAGAGAGAGGGTACAGAGAGAGAGACAGGAAGAGAGAGAGAGAGATAGAGAGAGAGAGAGAGGGAGAGAGAGCGAGAGAGAGAGAGAGAGCGAAAGAGCGAGAGAGAGAGAGAGGGAGAGAGAGAGAGAGCTATAGTTATGGAGAACAAGCTCGTGGTCATGTAAGTGGCGGACTGCTAGAGTCATAAAGCTGTCACTCCACAACTACAACTCGTATGCAGCCACTCAAGTGCTTCAACTTATATCTATTGTGCGTGTATCGCTCTAGCTAACCATTGAAGCTGTCCTTGTCAGTAGTGAGGTGATAGCTAGAGAATTAAACACTCGGGTAGTTTATGTATCAGGTTAGGTTGTTGTAAAGTCATATTTCGCATGATTTATAGTGCTAACTTCTAGGCAAGTTGTTCGTGCACAGAGAATTGAAAACCGTATTTAGAGCGATTGGTTTTAAGGAGCTGCTTGCGTGTAAAACCTTAGAAGTTCACTGTACATCTAAGAGATGACATATTTAACCGTGGAATTAAAGTAGTTATTCAACGATTAACGAAACTAATGAAACGAATAACGTAACGAACAACGTAACGATTAACGTAACGAATAACGTAACGAATAATGTAAAGAGTAAATGTAATGAATATGCAGTTGAATCTTCTTCGGCAGAAGAAATTGTATTATATTTCAATTCATAATGTAGTTTTTTTTAATTGTACTTTAATTCATTTCTAGCGATTTAATTTTATTGATTAGCAACAAGTACATATTGTGAATTCTCCTGATATAATTTTACCAGTTAATTTACAATGTCTAACACATATCTACTTAATTGTTGCGGATTACATATATTTTATATAAAATAATTGTTAGCAAAAAGGTAGCAATAACACAAGTAAATATATTGCTTTATTTATACAAATGACTTATATTTTATCATATAATATTAAACTGTCATACACGCATATACAATATATCTATATATCTCTCTCTTCAGTGCACTGCCTAAAAGCAGGTCCATGGTATATCACGCCTCCAGTCATCTCTATCTTCCGTTTTCATCTTCATGTCCACTTACGAGTGGATCTTTAATCATCTAACATCCCTTCATCAATCATATAGGCCTATTTTTTAATTTTGCTACGTCGGGCACGTCGTGAATTTAGAAAAAAACTTTATTATAAATAAAAACGTCTTGCCTCCAAACAGGTTACTGTCTTTTAGATTTAGCATAACTTGTTGACTATTAAGAGTATTGTGCAATATGCATTTCGTAAGCATATTAACTTACCATTTCCCACCATAGACATAGTCAATCTACCTTGACCATTTTTTTTTTTTTTTTCTGGCTCTCGTTTAGGATCTTACTTCTCCTCAGCACATTTCTTTTGCAGATTGGTCTGGGTGAATTGATCTGTGGTGATGTGTGCTGTTGGAGACGTCCCTGACATCATCCCTGGATGAGGAAACGAACGTTAAACCTTTATTATTATTATTATTATTATTATTATTATTAATGAATCAGATATCACAAAAAATTCTTCATATATTTTTTCTAGATTGGTTTCATTGAGATTGATTGATTGATATTTATTGTATAATGATCATAAAATGTTGATCTTGATATAAGTTAACTATAGAGAATGAACTTTAATTCCCTTCTCTATATGACAATTTATTCCATAAAAATTATTCTACAGGCAATTATATACAAAAATTTAGAAATCCATCAATACCGAGAGCTACCTATACTGTACTAAAGATTGTCATGGACAACAGTAGCGCTACAATTGTAATGTTGTTTACTGTGCGCCTATCCATTAAGAGATCTCAAGGTGGAGCGGGAATTTTCGGATGAAAGTTAAAGATAGAGAAATGTGGAGTAAAATAAGAAGATTTCGCTTTTGCAGCAGCTATGAAATATTTACGAAGAAGTTAAACTGCTGAAGGCTATGAAAAACACTAATGCCTAATGCCGAAGAAGAAATTAAATCGGAAATAAATTGTGGAAAGATATACGTTTTGCAGATGACCAAATTTGCTGGTATATGAGTGCAGGAAAGGCGTGAACTTCAGAAGGACATAAATGGCTTAAAAGTCGCTATATTGAAATTTGTGCTGGGAGTCGACCAAAACCTGAATCTAAATTTTCCCATCTTCAAATTTCAAATAGCACGAAGATCAACGAAAGTTTCTCAAATGATTAATGTTCTGAGAATGGCAAGTTAATTGTGTGTTAAAGTTTATACACTTTTAAATTTAAATTGTTGAATTTCTTGAAAGAAAATTTCTATTCTTGTTTTAGATTCTTGAGTTTGCATGATTTGTTAATGTCAAATTCTTCATTTTCTTATCAAAATACCTGCACTTCCATCACTTTCAGTATCAACTATATTCTGAGTGAACGTTCTGTCGTCCTAATTTTGTTCTTGCAAATATCTCGCATATTAGCTTTAAATAATTTAGTTTTGCTCTTATTGTATTAATTTGATGTCTTGCTCTGCTCATGAGCAACAGAAGATGTTTGAGCTCCTGTCAGAGCAGTGACTATTAATAGACATGCTCATGAGCAACAGAAGATGTCTAAACTCCTCTTAGAGCAATGGTTAATAATAGACATGCTCATGAGCAACAGAAGATTTCTGAGCTCCTGTCAGAGCAATGGTTGATAATAGACATGCTCATGAGCAACAGAAGATGTCTAAACTCCTCTTAGAGCAATGGTTAATAATAGACAAGCTCATGAGCAACAGAAGATTTCTGAGCTCCTGTCAGAGCAATGGTTGATAATAGACATGCTCATGAGCAACAGAAGATGTCTAAACTCCTCTTAGAGCAATGGTTAATAATAGACATGCTCATGAGCAACAGAAGATTTCTGAGCTCCTCTTAGAGCAATGGTTAATAATAGACATGCTCATGAGCAACAGAAGATGTCTGAGCTCCTGTCAAAGCAATGGTTGATAATAGACATGCTCATGAGCAACAGAAGATGTCAGAGCAATGGTTAGCTTCAATATAGAGCGCCACGTCGTATATCGTAGGCAGGCATCTGGTAATTGCAATCGTACTAAAAATTAATAATGCATAGGTTCGCCCTTCTACTCTAAGTCAGGCAATGCAAATAAATGTGTCGTGGGTTGACATGTGCAGTACATAATTAGATAAAGTAGTATATATCTCATATAGCCTCAAAAATTGTCTCTCAGGATTTCCCTTCAGGATTGTCCCTCAGGATTTCCCCTCAGGATTGCACTTCAGGATTTCCATTCAGGATTGACTCAGAGGATTGCCTCACAGGATTGACCTTCAAATTACGAAAACCGCTTATGAACCGAAAGAAACGCCTAATAAAGATACAGAAGAAGTAACTGAGAAGTATTTCATAATACAAGGTTTTATCAAGGAAATTGCTTAGTTCATCATTATAGTGGAATTTAGAGTTCTAGTGTGTACTTTGAGTAAAGTTAAACACACAATAAAATGAAATGACCTTCATTGACGCTATCTATCACTTTCAATACTACATGCCTGAACCGTTACGCAATTTAGTCATTTATCCATGTTACCAGTCCAGTGAATGTCCGACATTTTACTCTCTGATCAGCACTGCCGGAAGCAACGTAACAGTCATTTAAATTTCATGACGCTATAAGACACTGTCTGAGAGCCAGTCTGATATTCTGTTGTACAGAACAGGTTTCTGATATTTCTGATCTTGTCTTGAAACACGTTCGTCCTACCTGATAAAAATTACAGTAATCATCAGACGTTAAGGAACCGCCTATTATGCTGCTACAATAAGATAGGATAGCATAAGATGAACATCAATTGTAGATTAAAAATAGATTCGTGAAAATAATACGTCGGACGCACCCAATCGATTGAGTATGTCGTATACCATTTGAACAATGAGTCGTCGCAGTTCTCTCTATTACGTACTTGAGTTAAAAATGTTGTCGCGTGGTAACAGTGCGCAATTAGATTCGTCGTCTATAAGTGAGCTGGAATCTCTGTAGGTTATTATAGATGTAGGTGGCTATTACTATAAAGGTGCTGCTAATTACAAGTTATTGCTATTTCGTTCTTAAGTTTTAAAATGAAATCGATTATTCCAATTATAGAAAAATCAAAATGTATACACATGTATATATATGTATATATATATATACATGTATGCATTATATAGGATGAGTTTTTATTCAAAACTCTAAGCTAACTTTTCTATGTCTATAGCTAAAGTGATACATCTGAAATCTTGCAATTGTAAGATTTAATGTTTTCTTGTTTTATTTTTCTCGAATCCGTTCAAAAAACATCTAATATTTTTTACAGCTCTGCTATTTCACAAACATCAATTTTAGTACGAATAAAGCGTTATATCCACTTTGATTTATTATTATAATATTCATACGCAATAGGGTACAATCGATGTACGAACTATATTTAAGAGCTGGACTATAAAACAACTCGATTCTTGATGTCAGCGTAGAATTGAAAGTCAAGTGTCAATCAGAGTTATCATCAGATCTCGATACCGGATTTGGATATGAAACTCGATGGATTGATTGGAAGATTCTTATGTGGAGTAGGAAACCGGTCATGGAGTAGTTTGGTAATGAACAAGTAGGCCTAGCTTAAGAGCGGGAAAACGGCCAACTCTATTCTACCTGTCACACCGCGTTCTCCTTATCTACCTACTTCTGTATCAAAGAAAATTCTTTAAAAATATTCTTTTCAATGCTGAGGTTTTTATTTCACAAAGCGGCTATGCTCGCTTCATTAAATATTCTCATGGCTATCTTTACTAATCTCTTTTAAAAGTGTCCGGTTTTCTTTATTACTTGATCGTCACCTTTGTATTTACTTTATTGAACTAAAGTTGCTACGACTGCTAACTCAGGATTCTGTCTTAACTGTTTCAACATGGGATTCATCTAACGAGCGGCAGTATTGACGGTAAAAGAATAATAAAAACTTCGAAATGAATGAAATGGATTGCAAACCCTAATACTGGATATTTCACACTGCTGATAGTATAATTTATATGCAAAACATGGGATCTGATCCTGGGAAAAATCGAGAAAAGGACAGAAAATGGTAAGTTTCATTATTTAGTTTAATTAATATAATCTGAATAGTTTTGTGTAAATTGGATACTGCATTCATATAGTCAATGGTCCTTTATATAAACATCGAATTAAATGCTAATACCGATCTCATGCTTTAGAAACGTCAATTAAAGAAAAGAAGTATAATTTTATACTAACCCAAAAATTATAATTGTTTTAGTGATTATTTAACAAATTGAATTAAATACTGTAAGCTAAATATGTAGGAGAGATATAGAATTGTGCACTTTTTCAGACCTACCATTTACTATGTTAAAAGAAAAAAAAAAAAAAAAGACTGTATGGGCTATTAATAGTTTATGTTGTTTAATATAGATGCTTTTGCGTTGAGGGTGGATTAGTACGCAGAGAGAGAGAGAGAGAGAGAGAGAGAGAGAGAGAGAGAGAATATGATTATTAGATCAAAACATAGCATACACCATATACAATAAACATAAGCACACTGAAATATTTAAATTGAATCGAAATCAAATCTTAATAATGCGAAAGTAATCATAACTACAAAATAACTTAATTTTGTAGTTAATTTATATATATATATATATATATATATATATATATATATATATATATATATGATTCAGAAATCACGTATTTACAGAGTTTCAAGTGCCATAATAGATTTCACATTTTTCATTCGACAGCTCATCAAATTCAATACAATTGTTTCGGGCCATTTTGTAAAATCCCTACGATTGGCTGAAATAAAAAAAACTATTCTGCATGCCGGTTGCGTGTCATTTTGAGAGAAAATTATATCGTGCGAGTATATAATGCACATCATCCGAAGGCCTGCTGAATAATGAATGTATGAATTATCTACTGACCGCTCCTTCTCGACCATTCAGAGCATATTTCATGTTGAGCGAGCAACGCAGCATTGCCTGATTATATTAACGAAAACATTTGCAGCACTGCACGTATTCTGGACCCATAGCATCATCTAGTAGTTGTGTTGCTGATTGTGCCTTTGGCAAGATATTAATGATCGTCAGCATTTGTATTGTAATGATGCCATGATCGCATTTTAATTACAAATGCTGAACTCTCGCCAATGCAATGAAGGCATACGTACAATTGTATCACAAATGCAGTTTGAGAATTCTTTGTTATCAAAAATGTTGTACATCGGCGCGATTTCTGTCGGTATATCACAAATTCTGTATTTTCGAATATTCTGTCAGTATAACTCTGTTCAGTTCATTGTCGCAAAGGCTGAGTTGGCGAAGGTTCGGCGCTGTAACAAATGCTGTTTTCACTAGTGTTGCAGTGTGGTGTAACTGCAGCACAACAGCAACCGTGTGTGTGTGTATGGAAGAGAACGGTGATGAAGCTTAAAATAGACGAACAGCGACTGCTAATGAAGCGGTGTCTCTTCGTATCTCCTTCAGTCTCTCTCTCTCTCTCTCTCTCTCTTTCTCTCTATCTATCTCTCACTCTCAGTCTCTCTATCTTACTCTCACTCTCAGTCTCTACACTTAATATTGCACTATAATTTTATATTTTTCTATCTCTCCATTTCTGTTTACGGATATATACATGAATATCTCCCTCATTTCTGTCTTTCTTCCCATCTCACTGTCGATTTATGTTTTGGCAAATTGAATCTCGCTTCTCCATTTTTTAATAATATTTTTCTAAGTCATACCAGAATCAACTGAAACTACATGTATCTACTGAATTATTATTACCGGTAGATTTGATTCCATTTCTTCCAAACTCGTACTGCATAGTGCATATCCATGACGTCTTGAAGAGAAGCCCATTGGGCTGCTGACCTTGACGTTAAACCCACATCAACAAACTTCAGTCTTCCTTATTTGTGATACTCTTATAGTAGCTACTATGACCAGAGGCTATACCAGAGCTATGAGACTGTCTAGAAAATAAATTTCTTTAAGAAGCACTGTAAAAGTTTATAAAAAAGGAGAAAATGAAAAACATGGAACAAGGTGAGTACAAGCTCTGTCTTTTGCTTATTTTCGAAGATACAAAATTTCAGCCGGTCAAATCGGCTCGTATAAGTGCACGTAAGTGCGTTAGTTTCCGTGATGCTGGAAACACTTGTGATTAACTCGCTAACTTTCGTATAAGCCGCTTACGAAAGTGACGCACCATCGAGCTTTTTATTCACCCCGGAGCATCTACTGACCATTCCTGTCTGAAGCTCTTTACATCGGCAAGAAATGAATGGAGCACGCAAGACGTTACTAAAGTACATGGTATTACTTTAATCAAATTGCAGATATTTGACTACTTTATATTTTACTAGTCCACGTGGTTCATCTGAGATCAAATTTACAGGATATTTGGAGCTTATGCCAGTGCCTTCGGGCATTTGTTTCTCATTGCACAGTCATTTCGTGTGAATAGTTGCAAACTGACGTGAGTCAAATATGCATACTGATTCAGACAAATTTTATGTTCTTTCTGCTTCTTTGATCTACATCAGATAGTGTTATACAGCACTACAGTGTAAAAACTACCATTGGTCGATAGACGTAACTTCAGATTCTTTGCTAATTTCAATGTAGCTCTGGCTCAATTAGTGGATGTTACAAAGAGTGTGGCCGGGATTCTTTCTAAAGGAATACGGCCGACTGGTAGATTATATGCTACCGAAATATTCATATTTGTAAAGTTGAAATATTGAGGCTGATCAGGGCTGGAGTTTTTTTACGTTGAACCTGTACCCTGTCGACCTAATGAATTTTTTATTACATTGGGTCTTCCAAGATGGTCACCCGACACTGTACTAACTAGGCTCGGCGAAACTTATCTTCATCTTTTGACGCGCACCTTAACCGACTACTCCCTCCCCCCAGCCGATCAGAGACATAGGTCATAATCTATAAATTTCTATCTTCTTCACTTTTTCTTAACCATTAAATTTCAACAATATTGTTAAAATATTATACTTTTTTGTTCACGTCGAGATAAGAGTCACTATATATACAAGAAATATTTGAAAAAACATTTGTATATATATATATATATATATATATATATATATATATATATATATATGTATATATATATATATATATATATATATATATATATAGCCTGATGTAGTCAGTTATATGAAATCGTGTGGGGCGCCCTAGGCGAATTCCCAGTTCCAATAATAAGCTACAATCAGATTGTGGCTCGGGATTTTGCTAGAGATCAAATCTATGTCCATATTCGGTCCACCTCGTTTCAAAAAGCTGGCTTTATTTCTGATAGATGTCAACATAAATACATTTTGAACATATAAACTACACGTTTAAACTACATATAACTTATGTTATATGTGATATATGTTTTATGTGGCAGAGGCAGGCCGATATTAGGTATGTTAAATGATTTAAAGACCCACTCATATGTGGAAATAAAAAGGAAAGTGGAAGACAGAGAAGAATCGAGACGTTATATACCATGGACCTGCCAGTAGGCAGTGCACTAAGAAGATGTTTATGTTTTATTCTCTTGATCGACCTGGATATCATCTTGAAGCGCGTTGCTCAGAAAGCTATAAAGTCTCCCATAAAAATCTTGTAATTCCCAATCTTTGCAACGGCCTATTCATCTGTGTAGGCAATTTGAAGGCATTTAACAATTAAATACCTTAATATCTATGTTCTGATTTTTTAATTGGAGTAATACTTTTCACATAGTACTGTACGTACGCTACATTAGTACATTATTACAACATTACTACATTATTAGTATTATTACAGAGTAGCCTACTGTAGTAATATATTTCTAATTATTTCTGTTATTTTTAGATATGTTGTAATATAGTTACACTATTTCACTACAATGTTAATACTGATTTACAAATGCACGTTTTTTACTTGTGATAGTATATAAAGAAACTGAATTTGTAAAGAAAAAAATCCATAATAAGTGAGTTAATTTATTGATGTACAACTAGAAAATGTGAAGCTAATGCATATCAACTGTAAACTATTCACTGAATCATGTATTGATTTATAAATAACTAGCAAACCGTTTACAATTTACAATTAATTAATTAATTTAATTAAGTGAAATGAAATTAGTTTACAGTTATTTAAATTTACACTTACGAAATTTAAGTTAAGTTTAGAAAAATATAACTTAGTTAAATTAAATATAATTTAATTTAATATAAGCTATCTTGATTATTTCAATTAAATTAAAGTAATTTTTATGTACAATTGAAGATTTAATCACTATTAATTGAAGTGCATAGTTTGTCTAAGAAGAGTAGGAACACGCATTCAGTATAGTCTAACAGTAACTTGCAAATCTATTTGTAGACGAAATTTAGTAACAAGGAATTTTAAATTGAAAGATGTTTCTAACATGTTGCCATACTAAAAACCATGAAAGAGAAGAATTTAAATGGGCGGAGTAGTGGCAGATTTTCGTTGAATTATTACAAATATTTTCTACTACCTATGTACTTCTTTATTTTTAAGGCTTCTGAAATTTAAAGATAATTTTATGTCTAAAGTTGTAAATAGATTATTCTAGTTTTATTGCTAGTTTTGTATCATAATCAAGTCACAGAAGTCGGTTTGAAGCTTTCCTGATAAGCAATAGGCTCTAATTGAAAAAGTAATCGTAGGACTTTCACAGGCCTGTGGTTTGTAAAAAGGGATTAGTGTGCTAAGTTCTCAAATTTTGAAAATATTTGTAATAATTCAACGAAAATCTGCCACTACTCCGCGCATTTAAATTCTTCTCTTTCATTATTTTTCGACCTGTTTTTGCTACCGTTTTTAAAAAGGCATCGCTACAATTTCGTCACCATTGACGGGGTAGAATGGCGTCAGAGGAAAGAATGCCGGATTAGAGACGGCAGGACCCGGTGACATGACGCCCAAGGAGGAACATTCATCTTACTTCCGTAGCCCTTCCGTCTAAATCCCCCTCATCCGAATGGGCGCATTGGACTGATTAAAGTGCTAATTATTCAAAACAGTATAAATTGTTCAAAATGGTTTTACTAGTTGATGTTTTTTGTTGTAAACAATATAACAAATACTTCAAGAAGACATAAATCATTTTCTGTAATTTTAATAAAGGTTTGACGTCAGTTTCCTCATACAAGGATGATGTCAGGGACATCGATTAAAGAAAGAGGTTCATTGAAATAGGTTCTTTCAATGAAAGAAATATATAAAAACCTTTTCGTAACATTAACTTAAATTACCCGCACTAAATATAAAATTTGCTTTACCTATATTGACAACATATTAAGAAATTAGCATCAGTGAGCTTGTAAAGCAGTCTCTAAGAACATAATTAGAAAAACTACAAGGCATCAATCTGACCCGGTTCACAACCCCTCAGGCCCTTTCTTCTCTTTTCTTGACAATGATTCGTCAAAAATGGAGGTTAATTTATGAAATTTAATATAGAATTGTGCGTTCCGGTGATCAGATTTCTTTAAAACTCACATCTTCAATTATTTTTCAATATTTTAAGCCACCACAACCTGACCTAGCTCATGGTCGGAGTGTAGGGCAAGATATCCGGGTTATGATTGTTACGCTTGTCAGAACAGATTCGATGGACTTCATGTGCTGTCGACATTCGTTTGAGTGAAATCTTTATATTAACAAGAGTTACTAGAGATCAAATGCATTTTTTTTTTTTTTTTTATTGCCATAGTATTGCTATTAATAATAGTAAAACAAATCTGACCACCGGAGCGCACATTTCTATATTAAATTTTAATGCAGATAATAATAATAATAGTGATGATGATGATGACGATGATGATGATGATGATGATGACGACGACGATGATGATGATGATGATGACGACGACGATGATGATAATTATAATAGTAATACTAATAATAATAGTAATAATTAATAATAATAACAATAACCAGAACATGCAATAACAAGCTATAATAATAACAATAAAACGAATTTGAGCAAGATCTTCAACGCAAATTTATAAATACAACTCGGTTGTGTTTGGTTGAGAATTAATCATTTCCTTACGCTTCGTGTATAATCAAGTTGCGATGTATGTGGAATTCCTGTAATGCGAGGATCAGAGACACGGAGCGACAGGAGAATGGATATTGTATGGAACCTCCGCTCTCCTTTCCATACATCACCTATATAAGCGTCAGTCCATATTCCGGCTGCTCCAGTTAAATACAATGCTAGATCTAGACAGTTTCCATGTGGACGAATTTAAAGAGAAAAACTACAGAATCTTTATCGCCGCAACTAAAATTGCAACTGTGAAAATTGTATCTATGTCAATCGTTCTAAAATCGAACATTGTTTCATAAACACCCTCAAAATGTAGCATTGTAGCCAATTCTTCAGTCTAGTTCCTAAATCTTGCTTTCACTGTACTCTCAAGGCTAAAAATATTGGTGTCATGTATTTGAAGTCGGGTTTCATTCGAAACATACATTTTGAAAAATATAAGAATAACTATAAAAATAATTAATTTAATTAATTTTTGATTATAATACCATTTGATATAGGACTATACTCATGCTCTTTTATTGATATACTCTTTGTTTATTTTGAATAATTGAGAAATAAAAACGCCTTTGTTTATTGTTATCGTCCTATATCATGTGAAGATTATATGAAATCTGCTTAGGTCTAATTTAAATTTGAAATAATTAAATTTCAATTTGCCTACTAATTAGAGAATTAATTTCAATGGAGATCTAACAGCAATCATAATGACAGTGTCTTCGCGATTTACAGAAAGCGACAAATTTTAATTTATTTAAAGACTTCATTTCTAAATTAATTCAAATCTAAAATCTAATGCCCCTTAATTTCTATACTGAGCGTAGTGATGCAAATTGGAGGGTTTAAAATGTCTAAATGTAATGAACATCGTGGCGTCAGTTTGGATTAAAACAACATCTGCTGGAGCAACGGTTGTTTTGAGGGTTGTTAGTTGCATTAGCTTGCATTACATGAGAATTTGAAGTGCTCTTTATCGTAGGCTATTTATCTTTTTTACGGATGTAAACAATCCAGTGGCTGCATTCTGGTCCAAATTCAATATAAGATTCAGTGATTAATTTGAGGGGAATTCAGAGGCTAGTGGCTCATTAAAAATTCTATTTACAACCTCAACAATTATTTAGCAGGGCCTCAGATGTATAGATTAATAACATTTTTGAAAATTAAGTTGGATAATTTTACCGGTTCCCACTCCCCCCCCCCCCATCATGAAGGTTTAGGTTAGCGCAATGTAGTATATCATTGAAATCGGCGTATAGATTAGATTGACAGTCACTTCCTGACTGTTGACATCTATAATCATTGATTTATTATATCCATTTGACCTTTTAGATAATAGATCAGTTAACATTTATTAAGCTATTTAAGGATGTTTCCAAAATAAATCAACTTTCGTGAAAAAGTATGAAATTAACTCGTACAAGAATATATTAGAAAAAAAGCAAAAGAAACATCTCTTCTTCTTTTCTCTGTGCAACGTCACTTTGTGGACACCAGAACAGCCTCTTATACCTTCTGTCTCCACTGATACCGGTCCTGGGCAAGATCATACACATCACTCTGTGCTAGGTTATATTTAGTGTCTATTTGTTCTATATCTTTATTATATGGTTTAATTAAAGTATATTTATTTCCCATTCCTAATTTCATTTCATTATTTAAAAGAAACATCTACGTACCCGTATGCGCAAATATAAAACTTTGCATCAAGTGGGTGATCGAAATGAGATTTCACGTTTATTCTGCAAGCTGGATTATATGACCTTATAGTCTGAGTAGAAGAGATTCATACAGTATCTATATGGTTCGAATCTACACTTAAACCATGCTCTTTAGTTCTATCCAGTTTTGAAAAGACAGTTTTATAACAGAACTAATATCGAATTGATGATTCAGATTAATTGGTTAATTAATTTATTAAATAATCAATTGATGTCCTTGACATTTGCCTTATGGTGAGAAATCGGACGTTAAATTCTTATTGATTGAGTGATTTCGTTAATCATTTAATTGATTAATTAATTAATTCATAAAATAAATATGGAATAGTGATTCGTCAATGATGGACTAATTTCAGTTAGCCATCATATAGTTCCTATAAATTAGCCAAAAACTGGTATGTGAAAATAGTAAATCTATCTTTAAAAAAGTTTAAAATAAAAAATCGAAATGAAACGTAAATTGAACATTTATTTTAATATTATTATTTTATCTGAAAATTATAGTTCAATCTCAAAGATGTAATAAATTTAATAGTTATGTACACCTTTAATTAATTAATTGATAGAAGATTCCATAAATGATAAAGACTCATCAACAGTTTAGTATGATTTACAAAATGCCTCCTTCTTTCTATTTATTTTCTAGCGTTTAAGCTGCTTTTAGGCAATAGGACAATCTAGTCGGTTAGACAGGAACATTTTCGCTCCAATTTTCTGCATTGAATTCAAATTGCGATTGAAGAGTAGATGGTTTTAACCACACACGCAATTATATTCCACCTCTATTCATTGCTTACAGATCGTGCCTCGTTCGAGTTGATGCGGCAATTCATATTGGCTGATCGAAAGCGTGACCGGAGTCGAATATTCTCGAATTTTCCTGGAACGCATTATTTCCCGCAGAAGGGCTCTGCTTTAGAGCTTTTTAATACTTTCTCCAAATACGTATCGTCCCATTGCACGCTTGTTTGCACATACTGCCATTCAGTGCTCGTTTATTGCCAGTTAATTCGTAGAGCAAAGTTTAAATGATGATTTATTAGGGGCGATGTCAAGCAGGGACTTGAGCCGGTACGATCATAAATTCCTATGACTGGGCGTCTCTCTTAAATCCCGAAGTACCTCGAGCTTCGTCCGTGAAAGTTTTGCTATTGTATTTCTGCTCATACAGTTTTGCGGAATTTTCCTTTTCAGCCAATTAGGTTTGTGATGGTGATCGCAAAGAGAGTCTCTGACCAATTTTAATAAATGCAATAAACTCTAGCTTAGTTCTACTGAGGCTCATTCAGTCCAAAATATTCGGAATTTGCAATATACTCGTGTCGTATAGTTATTCAATTATAGTTATTTATTTCAGTGTACTTGAAAAGATTGTGTTTTTCAGTATTAATAACAAAAAACTATGCAAAACATGCTCGCTCTGCTAGTATGTTTCAGAAGATATAAATAGTGGGATATTGAGGCTGACTGATATAAAACTCCTCCTCTTTGTTTCTGTTTACTGCAATTAATTGACGACGATGACACAACAGACATTGCTAGCTCTAATGATACGAGGCATCGATGCTTACGCTCAAGTGTGCTCCGTTAATTAGATCATCGCTCGATATTGCATTTCTTTCTATGACTCACTAGCCAGCCTTGATGTCAATGATACTCAGAGCAAAATATAAATTAACGGATATATTGGAGATGCTGTTTTTTGTTTTCTAATTAAGATCTTTCCAAATCGATGTTCTTTATAGAACATCGATTTGGAAAGATCTATATACTGTAAAATCTATATTTGCACGCATTTGATATAATACGACGATTTTATCATCTTCGTATTACATTGCCTAGAGTGCCTTGACAATTTATATGAAGACTAGGCCAAGCATATGGCTAAGATAAAACTTCATTCACAGGAGAAAATATTATTATATTCCCAATTAAAAACTGCAATACCTTTGCGTCTATGCAGCATTCTTGATGATATCTTGCACTTTTCAGGAGAAGAGCCAAGCCAGGGCTCAGTGGTCAGTGTAATGCAGAGCATGTGTGAATTGTTTGTAATATGGTTAACATCCTCATGAATTTCAACCTTGGACCAATTAACGTAACATTTACATTCGTAGTAGAGCGATTTCATTGCAATAGATCCTGATCATAGCCTTGTTACCATCGGTGCTGTACTTCAGATAAAAGCACCTGACGTCGTCCTTGGAAAACAAAATTGACGTTGAAACTTTATCGTTGCTATTTAATCACGCCATTCTTATATCAATATCTGAATTGCCTATGTTACGTTGACTTTCAGGAGACGTATCTGATAATATTATGGTATTTACGGTAGAATTGCTATTGGCTTGTGGAGGCTTGAGGTATCTTTACTATTGTCAGACAATTGGAAATGTAAATAAAGGTCTGTTGATGACCGGGGCAGACATTTCATGACTACGTAATGCAAGGAAAAGGCCAAATGTTATGTCGTTATCGCAAACTAGATTGCATTTTATGGGCGGAATATAGTGAAAGTTTATACAGGAAAGCGATATCTTAGCTAATGGTAGCATGATTGGAATATAATTTTGCGGTATTTGAGGCACCAGAGCGTGTGTGAAGTAATAAGCTGTTTGGTATGATGCTTAGGAAGGTTATCGTTTGGGTTTAATAGAGGGAATTTAACTGTTTGAATCTCAATCCTGTTGCCAGACAGTTTGTCAGTAATCTCTAGCATGCAAAGTGGACAAATTAGTTATTACGTCCGCATTTCTTTATCATTTTCTAAGTGACAACTGAAAGAGTAAGAGAGAGAGAGAGAGAGAGAGAGAGAGAGAGGGGGAAGAAAGAGAAAGAGAGATAGATAGACATACATATGAAAGCTAAGCTTAACTTCTGCAGCATAAAATACAGGATATAATGTCAGAGACGGTTAGATTAGAAACCTTCTGCTTATCCAACAAGTGCGCTACAAGCTCGTTCTTCTAATTGATGGAAAGACATAAATAAAGACAGAGCGAGAGAGAGAGAGGGGGGAGAAGTTAGAAGAGAAAGATAGAGCGAATATGAGTAAAAGGTTCAAATAGTTGAAGTTTTGTTCGACTTAATCTTTCATTATTGCAATAAATAATGAAAATTTCATTTGTTATCGCCATTTATTTATCAGAATGAGCCTTGTCTATGGGCCAGAAAATATTTGAATATGAATTCAGTGGTCTGAAAGCACTAACAGGTATCCCGCTAATATGCTGCATAATTATTACAGAAGTACCATTTTATATTTCCAACAGTGAACGACAAAAGGAGATTTAGAACAAATTGTGCTCCAGGCTAAGAAAATCAGTGCGTAGCAATTGACTAAATTAAGCGATTTGGAATTCTGCCTAACGCAGAATTGTTTACTCATTTAGAAACAACTATTTAAGTGAGTTAACTACAAAAGTACATGACGATTCTGTCGAAAATAAACAGTGAAGAAGGCAGTTCTGGTATTTAGCACTAAATGAAATAAATCAATTTAAGAAATTATTAAAGAAGAAGGATTAACAGTGTAGAAGTCTGCATCCCCAAGCTGCTTTAACAATGACTGACTATATTATTATTATATTTTAAGTAATCATACCGGACTTCACAATGAGAGAGAGAGATATGTGTGTTTATTTCAGCATCAACACCAAATCACTGACAACTGCAAACAGAAATAAACATTTAAATGAAATAAAATTTTAAAAATTCCCAGAAACACAGTGTGCCAAACAGTCTATAAACACCAGAACATCGGCCGTCAGGGTAGATGATATACATCTTATCTAGCTGACCACTGTCTATAACTCATTAATGACATATACATGTATAATGCAAAATCAACCGAAATAAAAATTTATCTCAGAATTAACAAACTACAAGAAAGGAAAATAAATTACAAATTAATCTGACTAGAAAGCAGTTAGCTAAGTCACAATTCTATCTGAACATTTACTCAATGATACTTGAAACAAATCACCTGTTTGATTAAGCGTACCTTTTCGTTGATAGTGATAATAAGCTGAAAATGACATCAGCAGCACAGCCTTAAAGCTGACTTTTCTATTTGTTAACTACAGCTAATGGCTTCTTTAAAGAAAGCATACGTTAACTGGTGATTAGAAAACAAAGCTGTAAGTTATCCGCTAGCTGCTTTGATGGTTCAGCGGTGGACAGGGGAGACATTATAAGGCTTGGCCAGCAGGTAGAACACTTTCAGCCTTAAATCCCGCAGTCAACGTTGCAGAGCTTGATGAATAGATGTCGCCAAACGTTCGTCCCAATCCTAAAGTATTAATAAACCGTTCTTCCTTAATTCAGTCATATTCGAATACTTTTTGTCTATTTACAAGTTCTCTAATTATAGCTAACGAGTAACAGAAGTTAAAAAGAAGTTATGATTGCTTTGATTGAGTGTTTAATTGATTAATTGATGGAATTTCGATTGAATGATTGTTTTTTTGTATTTAGTATAGTTTATTTGTTTACCACAGCACAGATTATACAAACAATAGGAACGTGCATGTAGTCGGACAAACAAACAACAATACGAAATAATGATTGATTGATTGAGTTAATGATTAATTGAGTGATAGTCTCTTCAAGACAGAAAACTGATAGTCTTTCGAGACAGGAAACTGATGATACCGAAGATTTTAGCCCTGTAGTCTTTCTATAAAACTAAATTTCTTTTATTACTTTCTTGACTAACTCAATCAAATTTATTCAATGCATAGAATGGCGTATGCGAGTAAAAAGCGTTTGACTGCGCAAACCAATGATAGGCTAAAATTGTTCACAACAGGTGACTATTTAATTCTCATTTTCGATTAAAGAGGCAATTTATGAACAAGGCCTGATAAAAGTTATTTAGCTTATGGGGACCGAGCCGGTGACGTATTATTAAGATATCCGATTGCGGATCAATAAATGCGTGATTCAAATACAGTGCTTTCCCAATCGCTGCCGAAAAACAAAAGTTAAACTTGACTTTATATTTTAACTCCAAATGTTAGCGCACATGTCTCTAATAAAGCACACTAAGCCATAATAATAATTAATATAATAATTATAATAATAGTAGTAATGATAGTAATTATAATAGTAATAATAACAATAACAATAATAACAACAACAACAATAATAATAATAATAACAATAGTAATAAGCCATACTCGTGTATGGCTTAGTGCGGTGTTCTACATGTTGTCAATATAACATCCTCGGTCTCAACTATATCAACATGGATTCTGGAGTAATTACCTGGGAGCCCTCTTTCCATCTAACTTCTTCTTGTCGAGGCAGATTTTCTGGATTTGGATACGCAATTTTCTGTTGCTATTGTTTAAAATATGAAATGTTCACTAGCTTTCTGAGATGCTCTATGTTGTCTTTAACGGCAGTTGTTCATTTCATCTATTGGAATCTCCGTATTAACAAGTATCAGCAGTAAATTGTGGTGGTCCAATTCCTTCTCGTTCTTTTCACTGTTTTGACAATAGAGCCACATTTATTAATTAGCAACACTTTATTACCCAGAAAACTAAAATAGTCTTTCATGTGTCCCATTGCACTATCCTTTTTGTCTAATTTAATATAATTTTCAAGTAATTTTACTTATACTCTTATTACTGTTATTATTTTACTGCTAGAATTTTTTATACTGCCTTTTGCTGAATATTTTTACTACTTCAGCAACACTAATTTATTGCGTAAATGTTAGTCATTTGAAATGCAAGTAAATTTCAAAGGCCAGTTCGTAATCGGTTCTTGATCCGTGAGAAGTTGATAGAACTCAAATTGAGGACCTATTGGCTTGATGAGGACAAATTAAACAAATAAAAATTACTTATGGTTTTATGCTAATCTTACCATTTTTGCTCAGTTTGTCTCTTTCGCTCAAATCAAATCAATCTCTATTGGCTACTGCTATATGTGAGGATTAAGGTAAGGGGTTTAGGGGGCGCCAGTGTTCGAGCGGTCCTGACCTTACCGGCTGCCACCAGTACTTGATTTACGGGCACGGTCCAAGAAGTGGGCGAACGGTCGGTGAGTCGATGATGATATTTCTTATAAAACTGGAATACTAATTATCCAATTCCTACTAATGGAAAAAAGTTTATAATAATAATAATAATAAATAATTACAATTAGAGTGATACAGTCATCAATGACAACATCGAGCATTATTGAGACAAAATCAAGCCGGTGAGCAAAATGAAGGTCCAAAACGGTACAAATTCCAAAATCCAGACAATCAGTCCATAGTTTGTAATATGACAACAACAACAATAATGGACTGTGCAAAAATAAGGGTATGCTATGTTTTTGCTTTATATTATTGGCATACGTATCCAAAAAACTGTTGCAGTTGGTTGCTTGTTTCTGATATTGTAAAGCAATTATAGTGCTGTACATTATACCATTGTGCATTAGACAGCCTGATTTCATTTAAACCAAAACTCACTGGAGGAAAATAACTACTCCGTGTTTGCTAAGTCAAATTTTATTTCGATATACTGTATCCTGCATTTATTCTTCAATCCAATACTCATTACTCATGAAACCTGCCCGTATTGGTATAAATTATTTTGATTTCTGATTAAAAATACCGACTTCACCACTGGCTAGAGCCAGTGGCGAAGTCGGTTAGATACTCGACCGCGGATCAGTTGATGCGGGTTCAAATCCTGGGCTCGCCCGTCACTGACATCGCTTTCGAGTGAGGAAACTGACGTTAACCTTAGCTTTACCTTAGCTTTCTAAAAACCACGGAGATTTAAATGAGTTAATCCGCGCTAAAACAAAACCAGCAAATCTTGAAAAACGTAAGAAACCTCTTTCCTCTTATTCGAATTTGTAAGTTAATTCGTTATGCGTGACACAATTCGTTATAGAGACACTGGGGCCATTGTTCTTCGCGTCAGTATAACATCCATGGAGAGTTGAGGACTGTGAGCTTTTGGTCTTTTCTTCAAATCAACGCAACGTTTAGTCGTCTGATGCGAAATACGGCAATCGTGATTAGATTCCAGTGGCCTGATGAAGCTTTGGTCGTGGTAACACTTGCAGCTGCTGTAGCTGTTGAAGCTATTGTCGTGTTAACGCTTGCAGCTGCTGTAACTGTTGTAGCTATGGTCGTGGTAATACTAGCATCTTCTGCAACTAATGCAATTACGGACGTGGTAGCACTGGCTGTTGCAAAGGATTCTTTGGTTCCAGTAACACTAACAGCTACTGAAACTGATGAAGCTATGGTTATGGTAAGACTAGAAGCTGATGTAATTATATAGGCTATGGTCGTGGTAACTTTAGCAATTGTTGTCACTAATGATGATATTGGCGTCTTGAAGCTGTCGGCTGCTGTACTTGCTAAAGCTATCATGCATTAGCTGCTGTATTCGGCAACTTTGATACAATACTCGCTATTTTCATCTGCAACTTTCAGACAAATACCCCTTACTTTTTTACTTTTTTAAAGCTGGCAACTATCGCAATTAAGAATACAAAATGAAATTTTATACATTATATCGTAGAGAGCAATTAAAACAATATCAAATAAACCATCGCAACTTCAGTGGCTAATCTATACATCGTTGATACCTGTATGATAAATCTAGATAAAACCGGAACCTGCAAGTTGACATCTAGATAAAACCGGCACTTGTAACGGTTTATTTAATTATATTACCTTTACTAGGAATGATTCCAGATATAACCAGAGTATGTAATACAGGCTATTTTGTAACTAGCCGGCTGGAGCCAGTGGCGATGTCGGTAAGATATTCGACCGCGGATCAGTATGTGCGAGGTTTAAATACTGGGCTCGGCCGTTACTGACATCGCTTTCGACTGAGAAAACTGAGCAACTGAGAATAACATTAGCTTTACTTTAGCTTTTTAAATGAATTAAATTATAATTTGAAAAATAACGCAGTTTTGAAGACGTAGTCGTTAATTATTCCACGGCGGATTTGTATTCCTCATTCTAAGTCAGTTTCAAATACTAGAGCACTTTATTGGAACCCGCACTAAGAATTTGTCAAAAAGTGGGCGATAGTCAGAAACGTTTGAGGACCACTGGTCTACATTTACTTGCTATTTATATAATTTCATATTCAGTGTGAGCCTTAAAAAAGCTCCAAATACATCGCCACATTGCAGAGAACTAGGTCAGCGAATGTGGCTGAACTCATAGTGTCTGAATTCTCTGTACCCAGTTCCTATCTCCCGGTCTTTGTCGCGGTCACGCTCGCACCAGTTCCCGCTGATTGTGATCGTAAAGTAGTTTCATCGCTCCAGTTTTCTCTTGAGTCCAGTTCCAGTGACTCCAACGGCGACTAATTTCACTAGGACTCCTCTCTAGCCTGACTGTAGTGGACGAATTAGAGACCGAGTGGCTACTGCCGGTGCTTTCTTACTGCTGTAGCTTATTTCTTCTACTACTTATTACAATAAAATGAGAGTAGGAATTGGAAATAAATATGCATTAATTAAACAACATAATATTAATATACATGTAAGAGAAAAAGGAAGAGAGGAAAACGGAAGATTGAGAAGAGTGGAGGCGTTATATACCATGAACCTGCCAGTAGGCAGTGCACTAAGAGGGGCTTGTCTGGGGGCTTGTCTATGGGCTTGTCTAGGCACGTCTAGGGGCTTGTCTAGGGGTTGTATAGGGGCTTGTCTAGGGACATGTCTAGGGACTTGTCTAGGGGCATGTCTAGGGGCTTATCTAGGGGCTTGTCTAGGGGCTTGTCTAGGGGCTTGTCTAGGGGCTTGGCTAGGGGCTTGTCTAGTGACGTGTCAAGGGGTTTGTCTAGGGGCTTGTCTAGGGGATTGTCTAAGAGCTTGTCTAGGGGTTCGATTTGGGTTTTGGCTGGGGAGGCTTGAAGCTTGAGCCTAGTCAACTACATTGGCTATTTCTCTCAATTCGGTAATAAAAAGCACGACTAGCGAAATGTAAAAATACTCGTGACAATCAAAACAAAAATAGCAGCATTTATTATGCTGCTATTGATATCATATGCCTGAATGTTTATATAGAAATCTCTTTCTGATTCTATTGATCATTCTTCACCTGCGGGGAGTGTTCATAATTTTATGAGCTCAATTAGGCTATTGCAGCCAAGTCTCTGACTGTATTGAACAATAAAACCAAACGCAGCAGCAGTTTATTGCTGGAAGTCTTAAAACGCTGGATCGATTTCAATGATCTTCTCAGAGTTTCAAATAATCTTATCAAAGATTTCACTGATCTTATCAGCGGTTTCAATGATCTTATCAGAGGTTTCAATGATCTTATTGGTATTTTCATTGATTATATCAGAGTTTTCAATGATTGTTTCATCTTTTAATGATCTCATTCAACTTTTATGATTCTATCGATGTTTCCAATGATCTTACCAAAGTTTACAATTACCTTTTCAAAACTTGAGGAAAGCATTTCGTCTGAAAGTTACAACTTGTATTCAAGTAACGGCCGAAATAATGGCTTTTGTTAATCCATCGGCGAAGTGGTCAAGGATTTTATTCTCCTGTGAGACTCCAACGGGAAGCGAAGTTGTACCTCCTGAGTAAAATTAGACTAAATTTAAACAGAAAGAGTGGCAATAAAACCGTGATAATTTTGTTTCAATAGCTAACCATAGTACTTAATTAATAGTTTGAGTTGCATAAAGTTTAACTTAAATATTCTGTCTCCGTAATTGGAGAAGAGTTGTAATAGCAGTAGATCCATAACCTCATCAGACAAAATTGTAAAAAATACCAACTATTATAACTTGATTTACTTAACAAAAATATTAACCAACGCTCACATTTTAGAGTACGAGTGATTTGTGTATTATTCAGAGTGCTTCAATAGCGGTATTATCTACTTATGTATTTAACATCCGTTATTTACCCCTCACTGACATCGCTTTCGTGTGAGGAAACTGACGTTAACATTAGCTTTACCAGAATTTTTATTCAGGCATGCCGGGCCGGTATAACATCCGTGATTTTCTTTGTCGGTTTGGAGACCAATCGAGATTTCGCGTTTTTATTTAGGAAAATATGCAATCAGCTGGCGAGATATGTCGTTCAATGAATGCAATTTTGCGACGACTAAATAAACGGTGTGTGGCGACGTTTGAAGTCGTCGTAAGCCGGTGGAATGACAGCAGTTATTCTAAATATTTATGAATAAATTACTGCACTGGCACGCCTTCTGACGTCAGACTGACGTATTGCGGCGCTGCAGTTTGTTGTGATAAGCTATTGTTAAATTTTTCATCTGAATATTTTACCATTTTATGTGGATGGTAAAGCTAAAGCTAAAGTTAACGTCAGTTTCCTCACTCGAAAACGACGTCAGTGACGGGTGAGCATATGATTTGAACCCCTCACATACTTATCCGCGGTCGAGTATCTTACCGACATCGCCACTGAGATTAAGAAAAAAATAATCGTAAGAATATTAAGTTAGCATCTTGTCCAGACACTCTTTAATATAACATTAAATGTAGACACATAGTCTTGATTAATTTCTGTCAAGACTTAAATTCCAATTTATATCAGAAAATCATATCTGAGCTTGCTTGGCAATTTTAAATTCCTTTCACACCAATGTGTTTTTGAGCCCCGTTGGAAAGTAGCAAATTTTCTAGTGTAGCAATTATTTAATATTTAATTACAGAAAGTATTTAATATTGGATCCGACATCGTATAAGTCCAGTGGCGGTGTATTCACTCGTGAGCGGAAGATAAAAGACAACGAACTCATAGTAATGCTTTAGAAGAAAGAAGTATGGCGAGAAATAGAGGAGTGGAATTAAAGACTGGAGGAATGAACGGTACGATGTCATTAGAAATGTCGAATCCAATTTGACTTTGAAGTTAGTGATCATCGGAAGCTACGTAAATAAAAGAGCGGTTTGGGTTGAGGAAGAATTCAAATGAACACACATAGAGAGAGAGAGAGAGAGAGAGAGAGAGAGAGAGAGAGAGATAGGGATAAAGACTCCCTTAAAGAGAGCAAGAGATTAGAGAAAGAAAATAGAGAGGTGGAAAGAGAGGAGCCATAGAACAGAAAGGGAATGAAAATTTTATAGAATGATGGCAAAGAAGCGATATTGCTAAATAATTGCATGTAGAATTAGGGATTGGTTGGTTTAGAAACATGTGCCAGCTATTTTCCTGTTAATTTTACTATAGTAAATATATAAACTTATAAGTCAAGAAACACTTAACTTTAAACGGATCCTCTATAGTAGGGAATAAAAATGAAGCAATACAAGTTAGGAACTTTTAGAGACTTATAATTATTATTTATAAAACGAGAGTGGCTTGTCTTCGGCAGTTCTAATATTTGTTCGTTCTGTTTTGCTACATGTAGAACTTTGTTTGTTTCGCTACGTTTTCACTGACACATCATTAAGCCCATGAATGAAACCGTGAAGTTCTTTTTTCTTTTAATACTTTTTTCTGATGCATATGACTACAAGGTTCGCAAGCCTCAAGTTGCCTCACTCTCTGTTGGCGGTGAAGAGTGGATGATACGCAAACTTCAATTCTTAATAAACAATCGTAGCTTTTAGTCTATATTTTCATTTCACGTAATTTTGTGGGACTTTTGATCTCCTACTTCTGTTAATATATTTGACAACAAACTCATAAAAGAATAATTGGTAGATTAATTTTTCCAGCAATATTGTAATGTAAGTTATTGGGATTTCTTTTCTTCCAGCCATATCTTTAAGTGCTTAAACGCGATTAATTGTCTTCCAGCCATATTTTAAAGTAATTCAGGCGACTATAATTATGTTGCATGCAAGTTATTTTATAGTCAGTATTTAAAAACGCCTGCATGTAATAATGGAGGCGCACATTTGCACATTATTAACAATATTGAACTACTACATTGCACATGTCATAACTTAAAATTAAAGCTTTAAAGTTAATATTGAGTTGAATTTTTAGGATTGAATATTATAATTATGTAAATGTACTTTATTGCGTACTGGTTTCTAGCTATATTATAATGTTTTTCTTTTACTCTTAATGATTACATTTTGTCAATCTAAGTCGTCTAATTAAATAATTACTCGGGCGCATGTTGTATTCCTACAAAACCTAGATTGTCATAGAGAATATAAGAACAGAAGAAACGCATTATTATTTACGAACGGTAGAGTTTTCCTCTACGAGAGGAAATTTGTATTACGACTGTGAAAGAACTTTGACTGAACGTAGAAAAGCCGTAAATTAAAACCATCAACTCACCGTACGCGACAAGAAGTTGTGCAAATGAAATTTAGAAATTGACTGAAGGCGAGCTGCTAACGATAAAGAAGAAGGGAAAGTCGTGTCAAATGACGTCACGCACTTGTCTTTTCCATGTTCCACAGCATCGGTCGATAATCCACTTAAGCAACATTAACAGAGGAGTGGCTATCAGAGTTCCCTTAGCGTTGTTGCTCAAATTGAAATTAAAATCCGGGGTAAAACCTCCGAATCCTGAGGTTTCCATAATTCCATTCCCGGACTAACTGATTAGGGGGTAGAACCTCGGACAGTCACTGGACCGATAGATGAAATAGTAATTGCATTGTTTATTGCCCTAAAATGTGATGATAAAAGTGCTGGATATTGTCATGCATGGTCTTTGCAATATAGAGATTGTTTAGAATTACATTTTAATTGTGTATAAGTGTTTTTCAGTTTCGCAGGTAATGCTTTCAATCTCTTCTTTTATTCACTTTCGATATTGAGTTGCTCATCAAGTAAATTTAAGATTTATGATGTTATCCGAACAAAAGCTAAAGGAACAACTGATATATTATATTGCTCTATCGATATATTATAAATAGCTCACTAAACAAGTGGTTATACGATTCAAATTCAATCCTAAAAGCCAAACTTCTGTTTTTTTTCTAACTTCTCCCCGTAACGAAATCAAGGTTGATCAGCCTGTTCTTACCCGGTGTCGAAAGCTGTAACAAGCCACCTACTCCAGAAATAGCCCTAGCGACTGCACAAGCATATTCGAACGATTGATTGATTGATTTTACTGACTGAAAAAATCGTCCTATAGAATTTTTTCGATACAGTCAATTTTCGTTGTAGTCTGTGCTGAAATTTTGACCGTCATGATGAGGATTGTCCAGCAAAAATTCTGCGTCGCTGTGTAGCGGAGAGTTGAACAGAATAAGTATGTGCTGAATTATCTGAAACGTAGACCAAAAAATTGAAATCGTCATTCTAGATGCATACCTGCTGAGATTTTGTATTATAAAGATAAAGAACGAACAAAATCAAAATCGAACGAACGAATTAAAGATGGCCTTATACAGTAGATGACATTCATTAATTAATGTTGCATTTACTAATAACGCTGATGATGGTAGTTTATTATATTAAATATTAACATTAATTTTAAGTGGCCTATGCATAGTTTAATAGTATTTATGTATAGTGTAGCGTGGATATTTATCCGATAATGATGTACATGTACACTAGTAATTTTTTGCCGGATGGTCGGTATCAGAAAGAGAAATGAGAAGCATGATAATAAAATGACATGTTTTCATCTACAAAAGCAGTGAAGATGTTGTTTATTCCTACTGTATATTTCAAGGTATTAATGCTTCTATACCAGATCTTATTGGGTCTGCAATCCTATCATATCCATCTGACGGAGTCTCGATATTTGACGGAACACCCGTCAGAATTTGTCCAGCGGTTATCTATTAATGATGGACCTGCGGGACCTATTGAAGGATCGATGGCGGATTAACCGCCTAACGACTCGACGCTCCATTGGACTCTGAAAATCTAAACAGCTCATAAAAGTAACGCTGATCATCTGGCATGGTGTAAGCCTCTTGCAATATAAAGTGTTTAGTTTATTCAGAAGTGAGTTTTCCCTCTCATTCGCTGAATTGCCCTAACAACTGCAGGATTCTAGGCACATAGCAATATTTATAGCCGTATTTATTATCTATTCCGGTTATAAAAGAGCACTATATCGATTAAAAATGTTATTCCTTTATAAAATGTTATGCCTTGTCCACCCTTCAATATAGTCTACAGCTTGTAAAATTATGTCTTCTGAAGTGCTTTATCTTTGCTTTCTCCCGCTCTGGCTTAGATTTTTTGAATGGATAGAGTGCATCAGCATCGACTTTAGGTAATATTTATTTAAATTTACAAGTTCAGCGGATTTGTGAGAGTTCTATATGTTTCTCTGATCAGCTCAGTTGCAGATCAGGTGATTTGTATTAAATGCTTAGTATTTAATATTTAACATTTAAATATTTATTGATTTTAGTTTTGTAAATCTATAAAAAAATATTTTTACTTGAAATTCGAGGAGGGAATTATAATAAAAAAGGTAAATTTATTTGAAATTGCGGAGAGACAGAGAGAGAGAGAGAGAGAGAACAAAGTTAACTTGGTTAAATTAGGTTAACTATAAGCCATTGGAAAAGCCGAAATATAATATCGCATCACTTCGCCTGGTGTCTTCTTTGATATTTAATAATAAAAGGAACGGAGTGGATACAGAGATGATGTAGAGAGAGAGAGAGAGAGAGAGAGAGAGAGAGAGAGAGAGAGAGAGCGCGAAAGAGAGATGACATAGGGGAGAAGATATAGAAGGAAAAGAAGGATATTGGAAAAAAGAGTTGAAAAGAGTAAGAAAAACACAGCGTAGACAGGGATAGAGTAAAATAGAGTAATTCCACTGAAGTCTTGGCGACTTTGTTTTTCTACCGTCAGTGACGTACTTCTTTAAACACTGTAACTCAGAACTACAATCGGTTCCGGCGTTTGATGCTCAAGTGCGTTCTAAAGGTCGATGACATTTTGGTTATTCAAAATTCCTCTAAAACTAAACCTAATATCTAGAACATTTCATAAAGTTGTTTGTCTGGCTGGGTAATGTTACACTAGTCAGTTGTGAGGCTTTGCAATTTGATTTTGAAACAAAATCTTAGACGATTTTATCTTTAAGTGAATTTTATGTTGTTTAGAATCGAATGGTGTTTAATGCGTGCACTCTGCTTTAAGCATTTCTAATATATTGACGATATTTTATTCGATATTTTACGATTCATGTATTTTTTAATATTGTTAAATTAAATAAAAGGAATAGAAGAGCTTATAGGGGATTGGCGGATGATATGGTATGGGACAGAGAGGGGAGGAGAAGGTCTATTCGTATCCCGACCCTAGTTAAACTGGGATTAAAGAGAAGAAGAAGATGATGATCATGATTATGTTGAATAAAATCAAATTTATCTAATAACTGCTTTAGTTGCAATATAGGTAAGATATGCGCTAAACATTTCTCTATTCTGTTAATTTTTCCCTATATTTTTCACAATTCTCACTATCTTGCTTTTCTTACTTCACAAATGTATCTTAAACTCGACTGTTGCTAGATGGTATTAGTTTATTTTATTTAATATTTATATTTTATTAACTGGTTTATACATAGTGTAATGGTATTTTTATATACGTAGCGTATAGCGACGATTTATCTAATGAAAATGCACACTATTGACTGTCATAGAAATAACTTTTCTATTTAAAGCAACATAATGTCAAACAATCTATCTCGATCCTAGCCAAATTGGAATTCAAGGTAAGTTGATGATGATAATGGTGTTGATAATATCAAATAATGAAATTTCATCTCTTATGCACATTAACTGTGTATCTATAATTTTATACGTAATTTCTTAACTGTGACTTTCTGCAGTTGCAGCTAGAAATGATTTTAAAGAATAATTGACACTAGTGTAATCTCTGGATGAAGGTTGAGACGTTATTTTATCTTCGCATGTTTTATTTCATAAATCTCAAGTTTTAGTTTTCTTTCATTTTCAATCCTATGTTACACATACACACTCACACACACATATACACATACATCCACATCCTCCTATCACACACAGACACACACAGACACACACAGGCACGCATACACACACTCACGTACACACACACACATATATACATACAACCACATCCTCCTATCACACACAGTCACACACAGTCACACACAGACACACACACACATAGAGATACACACAGACACACACAGGAACACACACACGCTTCTTCTAAGTCTATTTCTCTCTCACACACATACACACACACGTCTACATAGGCCTATACACCCACATCCTCCTATCAAACTGAGACGCACACACACACATACGCACACACACACACACATTATCTCCACTCTTCTCATCTGTCTCCCGTCCTGTCACAGACTCGTTCCCTCACTTCCTGACTTCCATCAATCTCGTTTCCTCCATCTCCGTCACGTCAACTGTTCGATAAATATCGATGGATTTGAGAAAGTGCGTGTCAACTTTCTTTTTTCTTATCATAAAGTGCGGTCCTCAGCAGTTTCATCCGCTAGATACTGAGTCCTTATAAAAAAAGTCAAGGGCCCGACAAATGAGGATCTGCTAGCGTCATCTTAACACAATTTAACATTAGTAGCTCATAGATTTGTTAAACGTTTAAGATTAATTTAGTATTATTATATTGCTGTCTATAACATTTTTTAAATTTTTAACATTTATTTTTTCCTGACCCTAGTTAAATTGCATTCAAGCAAAGGTGATTACGATGATAAATTATCTATAATACTATTTAACGTCTATTTCAAATATTTTGATTGTTTAGTATTCAACAAAGTTACAAATAGTCAATTTTCTAATCAAGAGCCTTGCATTGGCACCTAGAAGACGCTGCAGTAGCGACGAATTGTTCTTTACATTGACAACTCCTCTTGGCTACAGTAACTGATTATCAATCAGTTGAATCATTAGTTTCATTATCATCATTTATCATCATTTAAATCATTTCTATATGATATCAATGACTTCATAATATCAAGTACTAAACTTCTTAACTAAGGTTCATATTCGTGTAAGTGTCCTGCCTAGAAAGCATACTGTATTGGATGAACCCGGTATGGGTTTGAACCCTGAATCAGCTTATCCGCATTTGGAGAGCTTACTGATATGATCACCATCTAGAATTGAAGGCAGATCGGGGGATCCTGTTAAGATAAAGCTATCGGTCGTAACTAGAATGTGAAATATAAGTCTTTTAATGTAGTAGTTTCCGCCGTACAAGACAATCTACCAATCCACAGTATGATTTTCTATTAAATTTACAGGTCTATCATAGAGTACTGGCATTGTAAATATACATGTATGAATCTTGAAACTATTGTTGGATTACATTTTAGGGTTATCTTAACTGCAAGGAAAATCTGCAAGTAAATTGTGCTTTTCCTAAAAATTTGTCTAGCTCGCATCTTACGCCATCATCTTGTTCATTACAAGGAGATTTCATTTTGTGAATAGTGGTACCTTTTGTGAATAGAGTCTTATTTCTTATTCATATCAGCCACGAACAACCCGCAAGATTACGAAAACTGTCGTTAACTTATCTTTGTTTGATTAATTGATTGTTTCATGTGCGTCAGCACGTTATGGAGGTATTTACTTTACGGCTCGTTATGTAACTGATGACTGAATTGAGATCGATATGCTACTGTGAAAAAACCGATACCATATTCCTCAATCACCCCTCCACGTTCCTCTAATTTCTTATGCTTTAACTATCCAAAGTTATTATATCTTTTCTAATTTGTCTTCATCTTGAGTACATATTCCGTAATCTGTGTTTGAAACATTGATCTATCTAAGTTCCATAGCTTTCTTTTTGATTTAGCTTTGGTATAACTTTGGTCTAAATTATAAATAATTACGAATATTGGGATAAAAGCTAAAAAAAGCTAAAAAAGCTAAGGTTAACGTCAGTTTCCTCACTCGAAAGCGATGTCAGTGACGGGCGAGCCCAGGATTTGAACCCATGATAGTGAAATCATGGCTATGATATCATGGCAGTAATTCGCAACAATATCGCATTTTCGATTTGACACAATAGTGACACAAGGAAGTGCAATCTTCATTGTACTACAATAATAAAGCAGAATGAGCAAATAAGTGGATTATCTAAAAGAGATTCCTCCATCTCGCTTGCTCTCAGTCTTTTATTGTTTAGTACGAGCTTCTCAATGCATGTAACTGCATTTCTTTGCTCGATTCAGTCTCTAATTTATCATCTAATAGTTCTTATTACACGTTCTTACGAGCTACTTAAAGAAAGCCAGTTCTCTTTCCATCACGCTTTCAATCCATGATTCAATTTTCCAGCTCTCTCGATTCTCTTCGGATACTCAGTCCACTTCAGCGCAGTCCTTCCATCATCCCATTAGTACTGGTCTCCATTTCAACTGGCTACACTTCATAGGCACTGCATAAATCATACCCATCTTGTATTAGGCTGAGGCAGTAACATGTTGACAAGTTGTTCAACAGCGAATCAGTAGGTGCAGGGTTCAAATCCAGTGCTCTCCCGGTCACTGACATTCTATTCGAATAGGAATCTGACATTTAAGCTTGGCTTTAATTATCGAAATTTTAATCTCTGTAGTCTAAATGTTGACGAAAGAGATGATTCCTAGTCTGATGCTACTTTGTTAGCAATTAGTGCAAATGTGATTTAGTTAGAAAAGTAGTATCTTATGGACGGTACTGCAGATTCTCTGTACGCTAAAACTACTTTATATACTACTTTAAGTACTTCTCTAATTACTGTTCTAGGTAACGTTCTATGTCCTATTCGTTAGGTACTACCCTAGGTATTATACGCTAGGTATTACCCTATGTACTATACTCTAGGTACTACCCTAGGTATTATACACTAGGTATTACCCTATGTACTATACTCTAGGTACTATCCTAGGTACTATAAGCTAGGTTTTACCCTATCTACTACTCTAGGTACTATTCTTGCTACTACTCAAGTATTGCATTTTCGACTGTTTTGCTTTATATATATATATATATATATATA
Source organism: Enchytraeus crypticus (assembly GCA_905160935.1). NCBI lineage: Eukaryota > Metazoa > Annelida > Clitellata > Enchytraeida > Enchytraeidae > Enchytraeus > Enchytraeus crypticus. The sequence continues at coordinate 1,170,427 of CAJHZI010000794.1, forward strand.
TATATATATATATATATATATATAAATTATATATATATATATTAATTATATATATATATATTATATATATATATAATATATTTCTATATATATATTTCTATATATACCTATATATATTCCTATATATTCCTATAAATATTTCTATATATATATATATATATATATATATATATATATATATATACATGACGTCCCTTACATCATCCTTGTATGAGGAAACGGACGTTAAACCTTTATTATTATTATTATTATTATTATTATATATCTATATATATATATTGCTTTTTTATTTTCAGCTATACAGGCTTTACTTATTAAGAAATCATCAATGACGGTTTGGTGTAGGTACAGAGAGAGAGAGAGAGAGAGAGAGAGAGAGAGAGAGAGACAGAGACAGAAAGAGACAGAGAGAGAGAGACAGAGAGGGAAAATATGATGATTATATCAAAACACAGCATATACTATACAAAATGAAAACAAGCGCACGGAAATAGTCAAATTGATTAGTAAACAAATTGATTCTAAAGCAAATTCAGAAAGATACAGAAAACCCGCATTCATTAAATGAACCATACATTGAAATCGAATTCACCTTGAACAGAAGAATTTTCTTCGATGCTAAACACCGAATGAATTTTGGAGGTGAAATTAGTTTTGATACCGAAGAAATGCCATTTAAACTGGGACGACGAAACGGGCGCTAAACCGCTATTGTATTACTGCGCTGGAAGAGTTTGTTAGCATCCAGAGAGGGAATCTCAAGGGGTCCACTAAAGCTATCTGAAAGAGATCCGTCACATGTAGATGTGAATTAACTGAGCTAAAGTTGTAAATTGCGTGTCCGTCTCGAAGGTTGTTCATATCAGAGATATTTTCCAAAAGCTTTCTCACATTATAGTCTCAGCTAAGTCGTGAAGACCAATGCGAATGTAAAAGACGGGGAACAAGAAAGGATTTAGAATGTAGGGATTCTGTGTTGCTGCAGAAGAGACCAACCGTGGACTGCTCGTGTCACAAAAAGGCGTCAAAGCACTAAGATCCAAATCAACGTCAGAAAAGGCATTCGGTCGGTGAGCGCCTACGCTCCAGATATTGCTACACAATTTCAATGAATGGAAATGATGTCTATTCGTGTCCCAACCCCAGTTAAATTGTGATTCAAGGGAAGATGATGATGACGGTAATGATGATCATGATGATGATATATATATACAGATGATATATATACTGGCTGGAGCCAGTGGCCAAGTCGGTAAGATATTCGACCGCGGATCAGTAGGTGCGGGTTAAAATCCTGGGCTCGCCCGTCACTGACATCGCTTTCGAGTGAGGAAACTGACGTTAATCTTAGCTTTACCAGCTTTTTTATACAGAGTAGGAAGTTAACATTTAACCTGAAGTTTAACTTATGCGTCTACACAGTTCATGACTCAAAAGTCATATATAGCTGCTAAAACCATATAAAATCATCGTTGAATGAGAAAGAAGACTTCTAGTTAACTTTTGCCATTGCTATAAGCACAATTTTCTGTCACCACTTTTATTCTATTCGTGGTCTGGCACGTCAAGAAAGAGCATGATGATCTCCAGCACGATGATGCCATAACAGAGGATAAATTAGAGACTACAAGTTCAATTGACAAAATCTTTTATCGATGACTGCAGCTTAGTGAATATTGTTGATCTAGAAATATTGAAGGCTGAGGAATATCAATCAGACTTCTCTTAATAAATGAGTTCATGACCAGTTGAGTGAAGAAGTTTTCACTCGACTAGCGGAACACTTGATGGATAGATTATAGTCATTAACTCTTGTCATAATAGTTTAGATTTACCAGATTAAAAATAATTTATGATTACATGATAGATTTCCTTCTCTCTCTTTCTCTCACTATCTCTTTCTCTCTCTTTCTCTGTCTCCCTGTTTCTCTGTGTCTCTCTGTCTGTCTGTCTGTCTCTCTCTCTCTCTTTCTCTCTCTCTCTATCTATCTATCTATCTCTCTATCTGTCTGTCTGTCTGTCTGTCTGTCTGTCTGTCTGTCTGTCTGTCTGTCTGTCTATCTATCTATCTATCTATCTATCTATCTATCCATCTATCTATCTATCTCATTGTCTCTCTCTTTCTCACTCACTCTCTCTCTCTCTCTCTCTCTCTCTACGTATTGCTTATTCTATTTACTCCTTGACTATATAGTTGATAGTATCTTCTGACTGCAATATATAGCATTATTTAAAACTAAAGCAATAGGCTAACTCCGACTTTAGCTTCACTTTCCAGTTCGAGAAGCTGCCAGTGACTGAGAGAGCACTGAATTTGAACCCTGCATCTACTGATCCGCTGTGGAACAACATGTTAACAAGCCACCGGCTTTGCCCATATATAGTAATATTACATTAAATAATTGCTTCTCAAAGCAGTAAGCCGCTTTTGAATTAACTTCAAGATACTGGGAGAATATATTTTCTGACTGACCTACGAAGTAGTATATACTTTTTAATTGTAAATCACAGGAGTTGGGTTCTTTTGATAGCTGTTCTTAAACCACCTCTTTTTTTAATTTCCTTTACTTTGGACTGATTTTCTGGATTTTGGCATTTTCACCGTTTTTAGACCATCATTTTGCTCGCCGGCTTGATTTTGTCTCAATAGTGCTCAATGTTGTCATTGATGACAGTAGCACTCTAATTGTTGTTAGAGTGCTACAGTTATTATTACCTCTTTTTGCGCCCTCCACTAGACACTGTTGTATTGCTTCCTCTTCTCTAGTCTCGATTACCTCCATTCTAAAAAGTCAAACAAAAAAGATTTGTCAGCGAATCTGCTCTGTCAAACGTCTACAGTAACTTCAGTCCTGTATCGGAAAGCTAATGCTATCAACAGCGCTGATTGTCCGATTCTCTCTTCCAGCGAATACTCCGATTCCGTGCTACGACAATGAGCGGAGATTTAATGACATGGAAACTATTACAGGAACGAGTTGAGAAAAGAAAGGATCTCCTTGTCGACAGAAAACAGCCGTTTGTCAAATAAAAGCGTAAATTTAATCTTCACAACAGTTTAAGAGATTTTCTGACGCTATGCAAGAGAAGTTGTGTAAAATGACGTCTTCGTTCACGATGGCGAGATAGAGTGTTTTGTAGGGTATATATATATATGCATATATATATATATATATATATGTGTGTGTGTGTGTGTGTGTGTGTGTGTGTGTGTGTGTGAGTGTGTGTGTGTTTGTGTTTGTTGCAAATTATATTTCTGAGGTGAATTGAACTGTTGTTAGTTTGAATCCCAGCCGCGCTGATCTGAGAGTAAAATCTCGGACGTTCACTGGACTGGTTGCAAGGAAAATGGCATAAATTGCCTAACGGATTTAGCAAGTAAAAGTGACAGATATCAACGTGGTTGATCGTTTCACTGTTACGTTTGTTATTATTATCATTATTATTATTATTATTTCAAAATTTTTGATACTCTTGTCTACTTAACAGGCTATTAGTAAAATCAATTATTAATTAATAATAATTAATAAATCAATATTTTTATTCATAATAACTTTTAATATTAGTATATTAAAATTATACATTTGCATCTAGTGGATAATTTGGTAGAACACACATCTGATAGATTTGCTGCTAATTCAAGACAAGAGTTGCATGCAATATGTATTCACGCTACATAAAAATTTGCTAAATTTAGCTTAAAGTTAAAAATCATTGCAATTGGTTTTTGTCTTACTTTCATTTCAAGTAAAAAGGAGAAATGGAATTGTTAAAAGCATTGCCCCAACAATAGGTAGAATTTTATTGCGAAGCCGATAGCATTTTACAAAATTTTGGGTTATAAAGATATTTTTTAGTTTCTTATTATATCGCAAGGAATGTATTTAGTTAGTTTGATAAATTAACCGTGAATGACTTACGCAGAATATACAGAATATATTGAATATTGCAACTGAGTAGGAATTTCTTCAAGATTCTATATTAGTGTACGTAACACTGATGTAGAATCCCACCTTATCACTCTACGGAGTATGAAGTAAGTTTGCGGTCAGCCTTGGAACGAGTTGAAGATAATCTCTTGGATTATCTCAAGGAATTGTTGTAGATCGATACTGAGTATTACAGACCATGGTTTACGGGACAATGAGGCCAATGAAATCTGAAGAAAACTGATTTTTTTCGTTTAGTATCGTTTATTTGTTAATCACAGCACAGATTATGCAAACAATTATGTAGGATTATCAATTAGAGTTACCTCTATGTATGATTATGTTGATAAAAATATATTGTTCGGCTCCATTTGACCGTAAGGTCGCATTTTATATTCATTTTCTTTATTCCTAATTCTCTGCCATTCATCTTATCTCTCTCTCTCTCTCTCTCTCTCTCTCTCTCTCTCTCTCTATATATATATATATATATATATATATATATATATATATATATGCCAATATATATATATATATATATGTATATATCTTAGTGCAATACCTACTTGCAGGTTCATGGTATATACCACCTCCACTCTTCTCTGCACGATATATGTACATGCACATGTACATGTATATATCACTATTCCTCATGGCAGTTTACCGCCTATCGGAAAGTTAATTCGTTGTATTGTTTCAGAGAAAGAGGTCGGTAAGAAACTCGACCACGGATCAGTAGGTTTGGGTTTTCAAATCCTAGGATCGACCGTCACTGACATCGATTTCGAGTGAGGAAACTGACGTTAACCTTTTTTCTTAGCCTTTTCAAATATTCGGATTCCGGAGCGAAGAGTTTTGGTTAAAAGTTTTAACTCTTGTTCAGATTAAGAGCCGTTTTTTAAATAATATCAGGGACCCACTGTGTTGTGTTGTATTTTATCGATGATTGAATATAGTTAGATTAGAGTTAATAGAGATTCATCTCAAGTTATCGTCTTCTCGATCTACATGTACAGCGTGTAGTAAGGATAAGACTGAAATTATGTAGCGCCAATTCAATATTTGAGCATGAAATTAGTGTTGTTATAATACAATCATATATCGTACACGTTAACCCCAAATTGCATCGAGAAGCCACATAAATTGAAGAATGGTTTATTTCAGCGTATCTAAAATTCAGTTTAATATTTTCGAACGTTCAGAAGAAGCATTGCAGTTTTTCACGTTTCGACGTTTTCAGCGGCATCGTTTCTGAGAGGGGCTCTCTTGTACTATAAATCTAAAATCATCTCCCGTATCTATGGTGCAGATGTGAGTTACCGTGAAAATCAAAATCAAATGGCCGTGAAATCACGGATTATAGATCTGGAATTTTGAAGAAAGTGTTCGAGTCAATTGACTGTTAGAGTCATAGAAGAAGAAATAGGACGCTATTGCAGTAGCGCTTTTTGCTGTTACATTTTGACAACTTAACTTTTTATGACGTATCGCTTTCATATTTGGCACAAACTTTAGATTGAATATTTTATTTGTAAATAATGTTCCAATGAAACTGCATTATATATATATATATATATATATATATATATATATATATATATATATTTGTATAACTGCAATAATTTCGAGCCAATTAACATATCTTAATCGAGGTCGAAAGAGGAGAAATAGTCAAGCCTATTTATTAAGCCTTGTGAGTCAAAGGAAACGGAAAGCATAACCAATTGGAGATTAATATTTGTTATTTAAGTTGAAAATTGCCAGGTGAAAGAAAAGACAGTTTTAGTTGACAATCGATGGAAGTTTACTTAGTTCTAATGTACTTAAATCATTAGAACAAAGTGAAACTACATGTATGTTTGTTAAAAATTATTTGCATCTTAGATTTCAGAAAACTCTCGAGTAATTCACAGTTCTCTGGGCTCGATTTACAGTCTAATGCACTTAATTAGCATATAAGCAGACATCATAACCTATGTGCGCTATTTTATCATTCTCTTTATCCTATTTAAATGTGTATAAAATTGTAGATTTAATTTCTATAAAGATTGTGGGTCACTGACCTCAACTGTGTTATAAGCCGCTGAAATAAAAAAGGCAGCATCGTATAAGTAGGCTATACAAAAATGGATTCGTAAACCGGAAAGAATGGGAAACTTGTTAGTAAAGTATATATATTTTTGGTAAAAATGAAGAAACTTATTTTTGGAAAGAGTGAATATTAAAACATATATATTTATCAAGATTGCAGATTTGAACCTCTGTTGATTTTTCTTATGCTGATAAGGAATAATTTCTTGGAAGATATATGTAAGTATAGGAAATGCATTTCCTGTATACTGTGATATTTCGTTTTACTTATATTATATAAATTAATTATGCTTGAAGTGAAAAGAATTGTGCTAAGGAAGTTTGCTTTTTTGCCTGGAAAATACAAATCTCAAATCATGAACTCAAATTAACACTTGTTTATAAAGACTTTTAATTTATTAATTAGCTACAGGAAAACTGATTAAATAACTGAGATAACGATTGGTGGCTTAGACTATGAAAGTCTCTAACATGATTGATTGATTGGACCTATATCTAAAAGCTTATGATTGATTGATTAATTTTATCCCTGCACTTTGCTCACTGGTGAACAACAGCCACTCCAGATGTTTAAGAAATATCCCAGTGTGGGATCAATAGATGGCTAGAAAGGACTTTATGGATCGGTGACGTTTGATGTAAAGAACGTATTGAATGATGGATTCGAGTTCTTTCAGCCGAAGGAAACGTTTGATCCGATTTGAGAAACTTTCGAAAGTTTCTGATCCTTCGACATGGCACGTTCTAGTTATAAGAGTCGATCTGAGCTATAAACTGGTTTTATTGGTTATAAGCTGATATCTGGGTTATAGCTGATATCTGGGTTATAGCTGATATATGGGATATAAGCTGATATACTGGTTAACCCTGATATCTGGGTTATAACTGAATTCAGGGTTATAAGCTATGAAATTGGTTATAAGCCTAGATATGAGTTACAGCGGACAGGTTATAAGCTTATATTCTCAAGGTTATACGTTGCGATATTGGTTATAGCTGATATTTAGATAATAGCTGCTATTTAGGTTCTGAGCTGAGACATTGGTTATCTTTGATATCTAGGTTATAAGCTGATATATTGGTTATCGCTGATATCTAGGTTATAAGTTGATGTATTGGTTATCGCTGATATCTAGGTTATAAGCTGATATATTGGTTATCGCTGATATCTAGGTTATAAGCTAATATATTGGTTATCGCTGATATCTAGGTTATAAGCTGATATATTGGTTATCGTTGATATCTAGGTTATAAGCTGATATATTGGTTATCGCTGATATCTAGGTTATAAGCTGAGACATTGTTTATCGCTGATATCCACAGGCTGCGCATTAAGCAAATACCCCTCTAGCACAATTGCGATAGCTTAGCCAATTATTGATATCTCGGCTTGAAATTTTAAGTTTCGCTTTTGGAGGTTTTTTTGCCACAAGCTGACGAAATGTTGTAAAAATATTTTTAGAGGAACCGGAGTTATCCAAGTTTTGCGAAAAAATTGATTTTTTTCATTTATCAAAATTTCATTTAGCAAAATAAAACTCAATTAGAATCAATTACTTTTTGAAAATGTGCTGGCCCTGAAAAGGGCCGTTAGATGATGACGCCTCTGATATTTTGCTACAATGTATTACACTAACACTATTCTGCCGAAACTGATTTAAGACTTCAACAAGTTAAAGCCAAATGATTTCATTTTTAACAGGACGGCGCGCCGGCTCATACTTCACGCCTTGCGCAATACTTTCTTGTACAATACAGGCCAGATTTCATAAAAATGGATGATTGGCCTCCTAATTCTCCAGATTTTAATCCACTTGATATTTTTGTCTGGGGAACCATGCTGGAAAAGTATCGTTCTTTCAAGACCAAACCCAGAAACACAATGAAGTTAAAGGCTGTTCTTCAAGAGATGTGGAAAGACCTACCACAACAGTCCATTGACAGCGCAATTTTATCCGTAAGAAAAGACTTCTGGCCAGTATTAAACTCCAGGGTGTTCATTTCGAGCACATTGTAGCAAAAAATCAGAGTCGTCATCATCTAACGGCCTTTTCAGGGCCAGCACATTCTCAAAAATGAATTGATTCTAATTGAGTTTTACGTTGCGTGTTAAATGAAAAAAAATCATTTTTTTGCAAAATTTGGATAACTCCGGTTTCTTTAAAATATTTTTGCAAAATTTGGTCAGCTTGTGGCAAAATTCCTGCACAAGAGAACCCTAAAATGTCAAGGCGAAATGTCAATAATTGGCTAAGCTATCGTAATTGTGCTAGGGGGATATTTTTTTAATGCGCAGCCTGTATGTTACAAGCTGATATATACATGTAGGTTATCGCTGATATCTAGGTTATAAGCTGACACATTGATTATCGCTGATATCTAGGTTATAAGCTGATACATTGGTTATCGCTGATATCTAGGTTATAAGCTGACACATTGGTTATCGCTGATATCTAGATAAATCTTTGTTTTTTTGAAGGTATAAATGAGTGTATTGCTATTTTTAACTTATGTCGCACTCGTTCAATTTTCGTTGACATTGAAACGAGTGTGGCGAGAATCTTTATTAATGGAATTCTACCCATTGATGGGTTCTATTCTGTCGAAATATTCATGGTTGTGAATTGAAATACGTATGTTTAGAATAAATACTTATAACCGAAGTATTACTATACAGTAGATAAATTCAATTATTTGAAACACGATTATTTGTTGTATTACCAATCGCTTCACTGAGCAACGTGATAGATCTTAAAATCAATAGAATTTGAGTAAACACTCAAACTACCATATCAGACGCTAAACTATTATTATATTGCATTATGCTCTGTAAGAATCTGCCTATAAATATTGACATCGATATAGAATGAGAGCTTGCTTAAGGCTGTCATCCTAAGACTTATGCTGCTTACTTTCAAACGTGTCCTTTCCTTATTTTAAGCATTCGAACTATTAGCAATAACGCAGAACTACTTGTCCTGTATGAATGATTGTTGGATGCGATGATGGAGGCAGCATTGTTGTAAAGTGTTGCCATCGTGTAAGCAGCTAGTAAAGCTGTTCGTAACAGTCTCCTATTTCCACATTATTCTCTGGAACATTTTCCCTCGTTTGCATTGTCATTACGCTTCCCATTGGGTACCTCTCAGTTGCTGCAGCTTGTGCGAAAAAATTGGCTTATTTCTTGGTGAAACGAAACTAAATCGTGTTGGCTGTTGATCTAAATATAATTGACACAGTATTTGTTAAAAACTAACTAACTAGGATAAGAACCGTATATGCAACATAGGAGGTCTCATCCTTATTTATGTAGCTATCAATTGTTAATGAATTTCTTGTGGAAATAAGGAAAACTTAAAAAATGTAAGTGATAATTGAGGAAAACCTAGCATACAAGTTATTCAACAATAAGCGAATATTAATAACCGTAGCATGTTAATGAAGCTTCAGTTATAGCAAGATAAGCTAAAATATCCAGAAATAATTTCTTTAAATAGTCTACGTTAAGAATTTGACAGAGAGTTGAGTATAATGTAAAAAGATGCAATGTGGAGGCAATTCGTGGCACTCTAGCCTGCAGTCCATAGGAGAAATCGATCTGGAGCCTACCATTAACCTGAATATAGATAGATAGAGAGAGAGAGAGAGAGAGAGAGAGAGAGAGAGAGAGTGAGGGAGAGATAGAGAGAGATAGAGATATAGATAGAGAGAGACAGAGAGAGATAAACAGAGAGAGAGAGATAGAGAGAGAGAGAGATAGAGAGAGAGAGAGAAAGCGAGATAGAGATATAGAGGGATAGAGATAGACAGATATATATATATATATATATATATATGTGTGTGTATATATATATATATATATATATATATATATATATATATATAGAGAGAGAGAGAGAGAGAGAGAGAGAGAGAGAGAGAGAGAGAGAGAGAAAGAGAGAGATAGAGAGATAGAGAGAGGGATAGAGAGAAGGATGAAGGGGCTAGATGGAGATGGAGATGCATACAACGTACCGTCACGAGCTGACATACAACCTCGCACGTTAACTGTGTAACACGTTGCGCCATTGTCCAACCATGTACCAGGTTCAAGCAACGGATCGTAAACTTGCCCTCTTCATTGCCTCCTCTCTCTCTCTCTCTCAGTTTCTCAGTTATTGTATTGAAAACAACAGAAAATTAACTTTACGGTATATCGTATAATATGGTATACATGTATAGGCCTATATTGTATTTACATACTTTATTTACGTATTTTACTTATTTAATATATTTATTTACTGTATATATTTTTTCAAATCTTTGTGAATTGGAAATGGCTGAATAAGATGCTTGCCCTTAAAACAAGTTCGGATAAGTGGTCAGCTTCAGTCATAGAGGCTGGGTCGTTAACTCCAAGAGTCGAAATTTTACAGGGTTACGTCATGAAGTTGTACTGGTCAGTCGAAAGATAAAAAACCTGTGGGCTAAAAAAATTCGAAAGGTAATAAGCTGGTTAAATATGTTAACATTTACCACGCACACCACATTGTAATTTGGAAGAGCGAAACAGAGATAGATTGAGAGAGAGAGAGAGAGAGAGAGGAACAACTATGTTTATGCTTACTGTTTGTAAGGCAATATATCAACTCAACGAGCGATATAAATTACTGAGGATATATGTCTTGAAGCAAATATGGTTTATCAAGCTTATTTCATAGCCTATCATGTGCAAAAATCCGGACCCAAATGCATTCATTCCCCCCATATATCTAGTGCTCCAATGAGGCAAGGACTTCTAGACATGTAGCACTAGATACTACATAATATATGTATATTACTTAAAAGATCACGAGAGAGTTCATTATTCAGAAAGTGTAAGGCGCAACAGGGGTTTTTGGCCTAATTTAATGCTTTCGTTGATTTAATACTCCATTGATACATGTTACTTGTTAGTACTAGTATTCTTTTCAAAATACTAGAAAATTTTCAAACCGTTTCAGATTTCTAAGTTCAACTTGGCTGCAAAGCTTAGAGATTTTGTATGTTCTTGTTTGTCCTGCTGATCTATTTAGTTTACTCATAATGTCAAAAGGGAAAGAAACTTTGTATAATCTCGTAAATAATCATAGTCTCATGGCTCTAAACTTTGATACCTAAAACCAAGTTTAACGTCAGTTTCCTGCTCGAAAGCATGTCATTGAGGGAAAGAAAAACTGGATTTGAACCCTGCACTTACTGATCTTCTATCGAAGAACTAGTCAACAAGCTAAATGGTCTTAAACTTTAGGAAAAATGTGGAGTCTTTAACTGGACTTTTTTGCACTTACAGGAAGTATTGCACCTATTACTTAGATTCTGATAATGCATATTTAAGGTTTTGTCACGCGTTCATTTTTGTGATTACTCCGTGAAATTTTGTGAAAATAAAACATATTTCTCTCTCTCTCTCTTTAACTGGAGGCTGAATAACTTGAAGAAATAAATTCATCAGCTGAACCTGAAGAGGAAAAATTTCAGTTAATGGCTGGCTCTCTTGAGAAAGGAAAATCTTCATCTGTTGATGACACTTGCATGCCGCAAACAATAAGGCGGTGATTTCAGATGACAGCCCATTTATATTTGCAATTAGATGATAAATATAACAAGTTCTTGATAAATACTGAAAATCGCTTCTCTTAGCTGGTAGATATGACTTTATATTTTACTATATCTACTTTTTTATCGTTCATTTCGGACGTTAACTAAAGTCTTGACAAAATTTCCTTCTTAAAATCCAAACGACGTAAGCATTGGACTAAATCTAACCAGCTCATCCCACTATTACACAACGGAACCCTTCACATGTCGTATATCACGGGGAACACGTCTCTGCGCATTATCTTACTGGCGCTCAAGAGATATAATGACTATAAACTCAGTAGCCCAAGAACAGGCAGTGTGAGAACAAGAACGAATCTGTGACGGTGGACTATGAAACTATTCCCTTAAATCCTCCTGAAATCTTAGGCAATTATAGAAATTATTTTAATCTTTCGAATAAAATATTATTTTACAATTTAGCAAAGAGGTTAAGGAGAGAGTGTAAGTAGCTTCATCAAATGAAAGAGATATCAGTGATGGGCGTAACTAGGATTTAAACCATGCATTAACCGATCCGCAGACGAGGGCCCACCCATCAGCTTTTCAGCTATCTCAGTTTAATTGTCAATTCATCCTTCCCTGATTCTATTAAAGTTCAATAATTCGCCAATCTGATGTTGGTATTGCGGGTAAGGGTGGGGTAGGGAGGGGTTGGGAGGGTGAAATTGATGATAGTTGAGAGCTTTGTGCACTGAAAGTACCAAGTGTAGCAGAAAATGATGCCGCAAATAGCCCGTTACTCACAGGAATGTATTAGCTATTGTACTAGTAGTACAACACCTATTAGTACAGTACCTAGTAGTACAACACGTAGTAGTACAACCTCTAGTAGTACAACACCTAGTAGCACAACACCTAGTAGTACAACATCTAGTAGTACAACACCTAGTAGTACAGTACCTAGTAGTACAACACCTAGTAGTGCAACACCTAGTAGTACAACACCTAGTAGTACAACACCTAGTAGTACAACACCTAGTAGTACAACACGTAGTAGTACAACACCTAGTAGTACATCACCTAGTAGTACAACACCTAGTTGTACACCATCTAGTAGTACAACACCTAGTAGTACAACACCTAGTAGTACAACACCTAGTAGTACAACACCTAGTAGTACAACACCTAGTAGTACAACACCTAGTAGTACAACACCTAGTAGTACAACACCTAGTAGCACAGTGGAGCTGGACTACTAGCTATTGTACTGGTAGCATAACACAGTACAGTATCGTGCTAGCTATTATTCTAGTTGTACAACACGGCACAGTATCGTGCTAGCTATTATTCTAGTTGTACAACACGGCACAGTATCGTGCTAGCTATTGTACTGGTAGTATAATGCAATAAGGTACGAGGTACTGCCCTAATAGTACAAAGCAAGCTGTTGTGTTTGTAGTACGACGCAATAACGTACCAGCTAGTGTACTACTATTACGACACAATAACGTACTAGCTATTGTATTTGTATTGCAAAACAATAACGTACTCGCTAAAAAAGCTAAGGTTAACGTCAGTTTCCTGACTCGAAAGCGCTGTCAGTGAAGGGGGATCCCAGGATTTGTACCCCGCACATACTGATCCGCGGTCGAGTATCTTACCGACTTCGCCACCGGCTCCAGCCAGTACTAATATTACAAATAATAATCATCTTAATTGTGTATTATAATTACTATATATATATATATATATATATATATATATATATATATATATATATATATATATATATAATTTTATGTTGATTTAGGACAACGACGTTAGCTGATGACGAGGATGAACTGAGCAAGGTAGAAACAGAGGCGGTGCCAAGCGAGGTCAGGGACTGGTTGGCCTTGACATTCACAAGGTCATCAGCCAGTAGTGGTACCAGCAAGAGAAGAGAAAACGACAACAAACCAAAGTTTCGCAGCGTTGCCAACGCCATTAGGGCAGGAATTCTCGTAGACAGGTATGGCAACGACATTAGCATTAGCGTAATGTTATATTCATAATTATTATAATGTATGTAATACTTGTTTGACTCATATAAGTTCACTTCGTGGGAGACGCGCCGTTTAAAAATTATTACAAAATCAAGAGGTACATGGATAAATCTTGAATCTCTGATATCCGATACCGCTCAAAATATGTGAGATTTTCGAAATAAACTAATTAATATTGAAAATAAACAAAAACTAGCGATGAGTAAGGATTGAATGACCCCTTTGTGATGATGCTGGATAGAAGCTCAAATATTTATACAGTTTATACATCCCATGAGTACGCTACGCACCTGCTGTAAGTGTGCAAATAAACTCACCTTGAAAATATAAATAGAATTCGAGACTGCCTTATGCATTATTGTGCAACCAGAAATGACTCGATATTGTCTATTTGCTTTATAAACATTGATATACAGTAGATTTGCTTGCTAAGTTTTCCTAGTTGATTTTTTAGAAATATTTCACTTGATGTGGCTAACTCAGATTCTACTGCATAACTTTCATCTTATTGATTTCATCACCTCATGAAGTTGACATACGCTTATTTTATCTTCATTTATATACATCATTTTACCTTGATTTTTGCCGTTCCTTCCAGCATGCTGCCCCGCAGATCTGGAATTCTCTTCCTTCCACTCTGCGCACCCCCTCATGTACTCCTGATCAATTTTCCTACTTTGCAGACTGTTTCATAGGCGGTTAAGAGCTTTTCTCTTCGACTCTCCTATCCACCCAATGTCCAAGAACAGAGACCATCACGCAAACCTCCATTCCTCTAGTACCCATCCTTGGACTGATCGCACGAATTTTGGGACGCACCGTTTATGGACCCCTCACTCTGCTCATCGGTTTTGATTTGGTTCCATAGTGTTCGATGTTGGCATGAATAACAGTAGCACTTTAATCGTATTTTTGTTGTTACTGTTGTTCATATTATGCAGAATTAAACAAAGAAAATTCACTAAAAATAAATTGAAGGATAAAGTAAAGATCTGATAAACCTCTATTACAAACTGCGATTAGTAGTCATATGGATTAAGATTAAGTAATTGATTAGTTGATTAAAATAATTGTTTGATTAACTGATTGATTCGTTCATTCATTGACTGATTTGCTGTTTGATCAATTCATATGTTATTCATTTATTAATCCTTCGACTGTTTGATTTATTGATTCATTCACTGACTATTGAGTGTTTGATTGATTAATTCATTTTTTCATCCATTCTTTAATTCACTTATTCCAGGATATATCGACGAATATCGTCAGTGGCAGGGCTTCACATTCCACCAAACATTGCCTCACTGCTCAAGGTAATGCCAAATGATAGTCTACAATTTTAAGCCTAAAAAGTACTATACATGTAATAAACTGGCTATCCGATTTACATTTCTAATTTGGTGAACAAAAAATATTCATTGATTTATTGATCCATCTGTAACAATAGAGGAAATATTCACTGTATAATTAAAAGATCGATATTAAGAGAGATATTTTCAGAATATTACTAAGTAGGTTTATTTAACTGTAATATGTGCTTCAATTTTAACCCTTGCCCAACAATGTTCTAATGTGTTTCATATTACTTTTTAATATTTTATTAATGTATCTTTTGCAAACTTATTAATCCTTAGCTATCAGGGATGTGCAGCTGTATGTGTGTTTATCTGTGTGTTTATCAGGTATGTGTAGATGTATGTGTGAATATCTGTGTGTGTATCTGTGTGTTTATCAGGTATGTGTAGATGTATGTGTGAATATCTGTGTGTGTATCAGGGATGTGTAGATGCATGTGTGTTTATATGTGTGCTTATCAGGTATGTGTAGATGTATGTGTGTATATATGTGTGTGTATCTGTGTGTGTATCAGGGATGTGTAGATGTATGTGTGTTTATCTGCGTGCTTATCCGGTATGTGTAGATGTACGTGTGTATATCTGTGTATGTATCTGTGTGTGCATCAGGGATGTGTAGATGTGTGTATGTGTTTATCTGTGTGTATACCAGGTATATGTAGATGTATGTGTGTATATCTGTGTGTTTATCTGTGTGTTTATCTGGGATGTGTAGATGTATGCGTGTTCATCAGTGTGTATATCTGTGTGTATGTCAGGGAGTGGACAACTGGTCATTCGACGTGTTCACACTGAATGCCTCTTCAGATGGTCACGCTCTCAAGTTTGTTGGTTATGAGCTGTTGACGCGGTACGACCTTATCAATAAATTTAAGGTTAGCTTCTCGTTCTTCTTTCTATTAGAACGTAATTATTTCAGGGATTCTTTATTTACCGGACAAATTTAAATGTATCCGCAGACCTGGTACAGTGCGCTCTAAATATGATTTGCTAAAGATTGTTTGGATTGAAGTGGATTGTTTGATTAAATTGGTCAAGCAGTTCTATTAATTATTAATACGTCGTAACTCTTATCAAGTATTTATTTTACTGAATTAACATATGGTAGTAAATGTATACGGTAATAAAGGAACACAGGAAAATAAGGAGAGGAGTGGAGGCATTATATAAAATAGACTTGCCAGTAGGCAGTGCACTGAAAGAGGGTCAATGCAGTCAATCGGCTGCCAACATGTGTTTGATAGGTGTAATGGGCCTAATGGCTTTAGCAACAAATTTATTTAATAAATAATTAATATTACGACATATTACTCATTGTGCCAAAACCATGTCAAACTTCAAGTATGGTTAATGTGCTATATCTAGACCCACATACATTATATTGTCAAATTCTTCCGATAGTTGAAGTCAGAATTTTTAGTTTTCCCACTTTGTCTTTCACAATGCTCAATTTTCTATTCCAAGTTTTGATGTACTTGTGCTCCTTCAACTTTATTTTCTAATTTCATTGTTTCTTTGTTTCTGATTTCTGTTTTATGACAAGGCCTTCAATTTACACTGAGAGCTTTCTTTTTTTCTATTAAGAAAACAACACCGTATTTACTGTATGTAACTTTCTCAAAATGTTTACGTTGTGCGAGTCTGTAATTATTTTATTTTATTTAATTTAACCATCATAATACTGGTTCAGGAGGCCGCAAGACCTGTAACACCAGTCTATAATTAGTTTGACTCCTTCAGTTGAGAAAGTTAGAACGACCTATAATAACCACACCAAACCAAATTTCATCAATGCGTCGGCGTCACTGAACTGGATTTGTAATCCCTGATGATTAATGATGAAACACTTTGGATGTAGTTTAAATTAGAAAAGATTTATTGTAGTTTGATGATATTTGTAAATGAATGTCCGTAAGAAATCAGTAAGCGAGGTTTCATTAACTTTGTCTTTTGTTAATAAATGGTTCCGCTTAAGCTTCTTTTACTCGTTTGTAGAGGTATATTACGCAGGCTGTCGTTTCTAAATAATTGTTGTACAGTCACACATTTAATTTATTGCCAACAGCCAACAGTTATACAGTAATTAATATGATAATTCAGATTATTTGTAAATGCACCTATGCACCTCTAGCGCTCTCTCTCTCTCTCTCTCTCACTATTATTTGTAAACAATTAGATTCCATTTTTAAGAACCTGATGTAAAAATAATTTATTATTGATTATTTCACTATTCTTTCTCTCTCTCTCCCCCATTTTTTTCTCTTTCTCTATCTCTATTTATCACTCTTTCTCTCTCGCAACCTATGTCTCTTTCTCTCCCTATCTCCCTCCCTCCCTATGCACCTCTAGCTCTCTCTCTCTCTCTCTCCCTCGCTCTCTCTCTCTCTCTCTCTCTCTAATTCTCTCTCTCTCTCAAAACCAATCTCTCTCTCCCTCCCTATGCACCTTTAGCTCTCTCTATCTTTCTCTCTATTTCTATATCATATTTCTACTCAAACGCTGCGAATTCTACATTTTCAGTGTATTCTATAAGTATATATATGTTAATGTGTAAATTCTGAAATGCCGCTAAATCTAATGAGTACCAGGTTACTTAACCGGTAAATTAGTATAACCAGTTATCTTAACCGGTTCTACAATCACGTAACCGGTTCTCCTCAGCGACAGTATAAAAGCAGCGGCTCGTGAGTGACTGCCACATAGTAAATGTCACATCAAAATGAATGCTGAGAAGACTCAGATGGTAACTTTCAAGGCCGGAAAAAGCAGCTCTATCAAGCTTACTTTCTTCGGCAAAGAAATCTCTGAGGCTTCCTCAATGAAGGTACTAGGTATATCTCTCGGCAAGTATAGTACCTTAACAAACCATAGCAAAGAAAAGCGGCAACAGCCACTCAAAGACTCAACCTTCTTAAAATGGTAAGAGGTCAAGGATGGGGCGCAAGTCCTACTACTCTTGTCCGAATCTACAAACAACTAATTCGACCAGTTCTGGAATACGGTGCTGTTGCATTTTCTGAGGAAGACTACATCGCAATTAAACAGTTAGAGTTGGCTGAAAGACGAGCCCTACGGGCAGCTCTAGGAGTCAACAAGCTCACGTCTAATGCAACTCTGTATGAGAGGACTGGCATACAACCAGTTTCCGACCGACTAAAAGATTTCAAGAACAAAGCTCTAAAGGCCTAGAAAACTTAGCCATCATCAAAGATAATAATAGGAGTCTAAACAAGGAAGAAACAATAGAAACTACTCCAGTACATTTTGGAAATACCTCAAGCCTATAGCTTCCGTCTGAGCCGCTCCGGTTTTGATTTATTCATACCCACTGTAAAGGCATCTTGGAGAGAAGATCCAAGATCTTCTGACCTTGACGTTAATTTACTCATTCGGTGACTGCCACATTCGTCGTTAGTTAACTAAGACGTTAACAACGTGGACTACCAGGGGCGGTCTGCTCGGGCGGACTGCCAGGGCCGGTTTAATCAGGCGGACTGCCAGGAGCGGTCTACTCGGGCGGACTGCCAGGGGCGGTCTACTCTGGCGAATTGCCAGGAGCGGTCTACTCTGGCGGACTGCCTGTGGCGGTCTACTCGGGCGGACTGCCAGGGGCGGTGTACTCGGCCGGACTGTCTGGAGCGGTCTGCCCGGGCAAACTGCCCGGTCAGACGGCCCCAGGCGGAGGACGGCCCCGGGTGGCTGGGGAGCGGCCCCGAGTGAGGGGGGCGGCCTCGGGTGGGGAGCGGCCCCGAGTGTGGGGGCGGCGGCCAGTTCATCTCTGCCAGTTCAGTCATTCATTGACTCAAAGATTCTGCTGAACAACAACTGTGAACTTATTTTCTACTCCTCTCTCTTTCCCTCTCTTAATCTATCTCTCTCTCTCTCTCTCTCTCTATCTATCTATCTATCTATCTCTCTCTCTTAGTGTACTGCCGACTGGCAGGTCCATTGTATATAAATCTTCCACTTTTATCTTCATGTTTGCATATGAATGGATAAATTTGTGTTTTTGTTTTATTTATTTACAGATAAACGTTCAGACGTTGGAGAGTTTTCTGCTGCGGTTAGAACAGGGATACGGCAAGTTCTCTAACCCTTATCACAATCTAATGCACGCAGCTGACGTCGCTCAAACTATGCATCATCTCATCTCCAAAACTGCTCTCTCGGTTCAGTATTCTACGCTTTAACTCTCTTATTTTGTCTTTCAATTAATCAATAAGAATTTATTGTCCGGTTCCGCGCCGTAAGGCAATGTCAGGGACGTCTCTTGGAGACTCTGTACAAACATACGTCAAAACACCACACGGTGACGACTGAGTATGCAAAAGCCTGCAAGAAAAGACTCTTTCTGACTGGCTGTGTATCACTCAGAGTGTCTACCTGTCTGCCTTAGGTTCTCTTTGCTTGTCTGTTTGCGTTATTCTCTTTAGAACTGTCAGTTCGTTTTATTTAGTCCTCTATGACTGTTTTCTCTAAATCTGTTTTCTCTGTTTGTGTCTTGGGTTGTCTGTCGGTTTGTCTCTGTCCCTCTGTCTGACTCTCAGTCTATCCTACTGTTTCATTATCTGAGCGGAGTGTAAGCATAATGCGACGATGATGACGATGACGACGATTATGATGATGAATTCGAAAATTAAAATTTGTCTAGGCGACCTTAAGACAGATTTTTTGGCATTTATCGTCTGTTTACTGTATACTGCTTGAATAAGCTCGATTAATCTAAATGGATGTTGTTTCCTTAGTGCCTGCTTACATGCGCACTGTAACGATTGTATAATATAATTTGGTAATATAATTATAATTTTTCTACTAGCGTACTTTTGACATTATTGCTGTTGTTGGCAACTAGCTATAGAAAGTGGTAATGATGCGTAGTTACAGCTTATGTCTTGTGCATTCAATTATGTATCTACGTCATTGTTTCACTGCCAAGCTTCAGATTTCGCTTATGTAATTATCTGCGTGAAAGTTTGTATTTGTGTAATATTATGTGATAACTTGCTTGTTATAGTTTGTACTAAGCCAAATGTTCTGTTTCACGCTCTAGGTAGCGATATTATGCTAGTTCATACGTGCCACTTTACTACTTTAATCGTTATTTTGGGACATAAATAATTAAATACGAAATGAAAAATCTTTCTGGACAGAAATATTTTCGATATTAAAAATTACAGTTTGAACGATATATCTCAAAATAATGGCCCGAAGGCACTCACCTCTATCTAACTTTTACTTAGATTAGTGTAAAGCCAGATCTAAAAGAATACGAACACCTAATGCATACGATACGCTTGAATGTCGATACACATGTATAGTTTACGGAAGAAAACAATTATTTTACATAGCTATTGCATACATGTATATTATCAAACGAATCAACATTAATTCAATTGGCAGTGAAAATGAGTTCATTAAATCATTTTCGTTCTTCTGTCTCTTTTAAATCAAATATTCTAACTGATAAACTTATAGTACGCCCCTAACTTTATTGTAAAATAATTCGAAAGCAAATACGGAATGCGTAGATGCTCTTCTCCTAGCTCTTATCTGTCTATATTCAGTTAATATACGACTAAAGGAAGTTGTTTAGTGCGTGGACAACTAAAAACAATTCTCATTTTCGTTTCTCAAGTGCTTTCAGAGACTGCTTTCCAACAGCCACTTTGCTCAGACGGAATGTAAATGGCATGTCTGTTACGTAGTATTTGTCAATTACGTTCTCGAGGATCGACCTTTGGGCTTTAAGCAGAGCTTTTTAACAGTAATGGAGTTGCCTCTTAATTCTTTAGAAGAACTTAATTAATCCGAAGATTAGTAGTAATTGTTCATATTATATTTACAATTATATTCAGTAAATTTTTGCAATTCGATATTCAAACAATTAAGTGTGCAAAATATAATGTGACTTCGTAATTTAAAAGGACCAATCTTTTATCAAATCCTACTATAATCTTTTTAGTCGTGTTGCACTTTGGGCACTAAGAGTATGTATGAGTATATATATATACAGCGTCACATCTGTCAAGTATATATATATATATATATATATATATATATATATATATATATATATATATATATACCCGTAAACTGCAAGTGATATTAGGGGCGACTGAGCAAGAAGCGGAGAAGTTAATGGGAAGCCACACATCTAAGAAGTTATATTTTTTAAAGTTAAAGGCTAAACTGTTTACACGCTCTGTGTCCGGGTCGCTGAAGAATAGAACAACAGTGGCCTGCACGGGTCGTAAAAGGTTGACAAAACACTAGAGCATCATATTCACAATTTTATGCTTTCAGCGTCTCATTGTCAAACTTTTGTAAAAGTATTGATAAATTCGTAATATATTTCGTATATTTTTGTGCAATATGCGTGTCTTACCTCGTGTATTAAATTAGTGCAGCTTTAATTGAGCATCGCCATTAGCATCAGTATGTGCGGGGTTCAAATTCTGGGCTCTCCTGTCACTAACATCGCTTTCTAGTGAGGAAACTGACGTTAACATTAGCCTTAGCCTTACCTTAATGACTAAATAAATAATTAATTTAAGTTTATCCAATGTTTGCAGGTATGGATGTCTGACTTGGAGATCTATT
The DNA here is from genome assembly GCA_905160935.1 of Enchytraeus crypticus. Taxonomy (NCBI): domain Eukaryota; kingdom Metazoa; phylum Annelida; class Clitellata; order Enchytraeida; family Enchytraeidae; genus Enchytraeus; species Enchytraeus crypticus. The sequence goes on from CAJHZI010000794.1 coordinate 1,192,009, forward strand.
CGTCTATCATCGCTGCTCTAATACATGACTACGAGCATACTGGTACCACCAACACGTTCCATATCAATACAAGGTTTGGTCGCCCGCTAAATTCACATCGAAGCACTTATTTCATAGTTCATACCAGATTATCTTACAAGATTGTCACGGGTGGGATCTAAGATGCGATTTCTATTTTTGTAGTTTCAAAAGTTCGATGACAACTTGTATAGGTACTACGTAAGTGGCACTTGATAATTGGTATATATTACATGTATAGGTATTGGTAATTTTTGTTTTAGGCTATACTTATTACTTGGCATTTATTGCATTTTGTGTTTCATTGCATTTTGTACTGCATGTTATTTCATACTGTGTTGTATTTCGTATGGTAATTATATTTGTATTTGGTATTGTATTGTATTATGTACGGTAATTTATTTTATAGTGTATTGTATTTTTATTGAATTCTAAAACAATTTCGATGTTGGCCGATCATGTTTACACGATTGTGTATTTGACTTATTGTTGTAGAATTATTCTGATTATTACCAATAATTGCTTAATTTTTTCCAGCATCTTATTTGTTTTAATTGCTCTGCGGTTGCTTCCTATGTTGCTAACAGGTCGGATGTTGCAATGTTGTACAACGACAAGGCGGTGTTGGAGAATCATCATCTTAGTGCAGCATTTCGACTGCTCAAGGAAGACGATTATAACATATTAGCAAACCTCAAGCTCGACGAGTACAGGTTTGCCGAATTCGGCTCTTAAATGTTGCAAAATTCCCTAAAACCAACTTTGATACGAAGTTGTGCTCGATTTTTAAGCGTTTTTTGTAAAAAAGTAAAAAAAGCTAATTCTAACATTGAAAATTGACAAACAGGCCCGAAGGCTCTGACGCATGGCCACAAAGGCTACAACTAAATTTAAAAACAGTTCACGGTACAAAATTGCAATTACTCACATTTGTTGCTGATGTATTGCTGTTGAAATATTGTTGTTGATGTTTTTGATGTATTGCTGTTGAAGTATTGTTGTTGATGTTTTTGATGTATTGCTGTTGAATGATTGTAGTTGTTGTATTGCTCTTGAAGTATTGTTTTTGAAGTATTGTTTTGATGTATTACTCTTGAAGTATTTTTATACATTGCAGTTGAGGTATTGTTTTTGATGTATTGCTGGCGTAATGCTGCTGATGTTATTATTGCACAAGCTGTTAACTATTATAAACAGTATTTAAATTAATTATCGACAATAATTTTACTATGATTTCTGTATTTTCAGAGAATTCCGAAGCCTCGTCATAGAAATTGTTCTAGCAACCGACATGTCGTTCCACTTTCAACAAATCAAGGCAATGAAATCCCAGCTCTCCGCCTCGGAAAGGTGAGTCTCAAAAGCTATAAAAACAATGTAGGCCTACATTTAACTGACAGTATACTTTGAAACCTTTTTAGCTTTTTAAATAGTCTGGTTTAGAACATGATAAGCTACAAAATGCGTATGTAGTTGATATAAAAATTAACCTACGAAGTGAAGTAACGGGCCTATTCATGAACAAATAGAAATTCGAAAATGATTTTGAGTTTCAAAGTAAATATTAGTACGTGACTAAGAAGCATTGTTTATAAAGACATTTGCTAATGTATTACAAGAGATGAGCATTATTTATTGTCAATATTTCTTTAACTTTAGAAATTCTTATGATATCAAAATCTAAGTATATAAAATGTGTAAAGGCTATACAGTGTATATTATAAAGCCGTAGTCATATATATGTAATTATGCTCTAATATGTGCACTTATGCTTTGCAGCATCGACAGGACGAAGGCACTATCGATGTTGGTCCACTGTTGTGACATAAGTCACCCATCTAAAGATTGGGAGCAACATCATCGATGGACCGAGATGCTGATTGCTGAGTTCTTTATACAGGTTTCAGTTTTTAACATACATATGTATAGTCTTATTTGGTATACTTTATACGTCTTTAATGTTATATATAATTGCACGGTGTACTCATGTCTTTGTTACTTTAAATTAATTATGTAATATTGTACTATTTATTTAATATTTATTATACAGTAGATAACATGTTTATTTTTATTTTGATATTTATTGATGTTTATTTTTTTTCTTTTATTTATCTATAATGTGAATTTATGGTATAATGTGTATGCATTTGTGTAATTTCGATTATTTTATTAATATTTATGTATGCTGTTATATGTATATTTTCATGTAATTTTATGAAAAAAGTACGGTGGCTCTTTTATGGAGAAAACTAACTCTTTGTAAGGGGATGTCAGCACAGTGGCAAAGACTGTATCAAAATAAATGATCTCATTTAACCCATTATTTACCAAGGCATCAAAACAGCTCAATACCCACATGTAACTTCGTATAATAGCTCAGATAAATAAGTAAGAAAATTAAAAGTGTTTTTTTAAAAGTGTTTTTTCATATTTCATCAGTCACGTGATCAAATATGGGGGTGTCCTCATTTGGGAACAGTGGTAAATACTGTGACCAAAGAGTATAATTCTGAAGTGATAGTTCTTAGCTCTGTTGCTCTAAAACATCAGCATGTCTGCAAGACAGAGTCACTAATTATAAATTTAAAAATCAAAACTTAAATTAAATCATTCTGAAATTAGTGTAATGTGCTTAATACTTCTAAAACTTCTTATTCTAGTTCGTGTGATAGTTCTCAAAACAGGATCGGTCTATACATAGCGTGCGTGTGCACTTCTTGCATCTCCAGCGGGCCTTGGCATGGCAGACTATACATCTCAGCTGCTTCTCCAACTTCTCATGATAATGACCCTTGGCATCATCGACTATAGAAGGTGGCTGTTCGGCATGTTCGGAGATCTTCTCTACATTGAGGGCTACTGGAAGCATCGTAGGTCACTACTTGCGAGTAACTGATCTTACAAAGGAGAGGAGATCTGAGCTCTTGTTGTTAGCCATCTGGTGCAACCGCCATGAGTTTACCATAGACAAATAGAGCATATGGGTATATAAAGCACATCATCATTTCTTTCCCCGTATTGCTACACGACAAGCATTGACTGTCTGATCGAGTGGATGGACACCACCCATTCCACCGTTATACGATGCAATCAGCTTAGTCTGTTTGACTTCAACTTTCTCCTTCTCGGAAGACCAGCGCGTTACTTTCGTAGGTGGATCATAGCCATCGTACTTGCTTCCAATGGTGACTACGCTATTTTCCATCCATCTGACAAACATGATAGAGTTATCAAAGTCAAAGCGTCAACCAAATTCACCACGTGGTGCTTTCTTCATATCTTTGCTTGAAGGTAATGGACACCTGGCAACTCTGTTCTCACTTACTGTAACTGTGGCTCTTATCATCTTTGTCTTCAGTTAAGCTAATAGCGCATGACTGCAGAAAAAGTTATCAAAGAAAACGACATGATCCGAAGTAGAATCAATAACGTTAGGAATGCCAAGTACATCTCTGGATCCAAGAGGTTTATTTATATCCCTGGCAACAAGAACGTGACATTGCTGGTGTATCACTGAATCGACAACGTTATTAACTAGCTTTTTGGTCTCCTTGCTACCATAATATGTATCGAATGCAAAAGTGTAACATGAGGAACCGCAAAGCATCCAGTTCTTGTAACCTTGCCATATGGGCTTTCCGTTGATAAACTGCTTGCAATGAGGGTGTCCAAAATATTCCACTATAGATTCATCGTTGGAGAGAGAATCGTGAAAGATGCCCCACTTTCGAAACTTTTTGTTCTATAAATTCATCTGACTCCGCATCTTGTACATCCTGTCACTGTTTACTGTAGTGTTGTCGGCCTAGTGAAGAAACCTCTTGATCTCCAGAAATCTGAATCTGCTCATGGTTTGGGCAAAGCATGGCAACCCAAGTCCAATGACTAGAAGTGTTTTGGTCGAGGAAGAGAGTGGTATCCTGACAAGAAAAGTATGCCAAAGAAAGCTCGCAATTCGTCAGATGCCAAAACAAATGTATGATAGCTGTTCTTAGCGGCATACAAATTGGTCTGTTCCACTATATGATCAAACATGGCCTTGAATTCACTGATCCATTTGAAATTTATTCAAAAGCAACATCAAATTATAGTTCAGTTCAAGTTAGAAGTTAAGATTAATGAACATTAATAATAATTAGCGCTAATTATGTGATCTGTTGAGATGCACTATACATCAGCCAAAGAACGCGAAGTTCTAACGTTATTTACCACTGTCTCCAAACAGGGACAGCAAATTTTGGAATGCCACATAAAATTTCCCGAAATACCTTTCATTCAAAAACCTTATCAGTATAACTTAGCAATCATTGCTAAATAATTATATCGTTTGTTGCCAAAATTTTGTCACTAAATACAGATTTTACAAATAAAATAAATTAAGCACCGTAAATCGGTAAAAAATACCAAATTTTTCGAGTCTCTATCATAAGCCACAACCGGTTTAAAAGGCAATATTTTAAATTTTCAGCAAGAACATCAATAAGACTATAAGAGTAAAGTAGCTATTCTCTTATTTAAGAGCAGCAATTTTGCAGAAAATGACCTTTTATGAAGTGTCCCCAAATGGGGACAGTGGTAAATAGTGGGTTAATTGTTTTTAGTATCATCATAGATTTATTAATTTATTATATCAACATGATACATTTCTGAAGCTAAGACGTTATAGAATTATATATGAATTATATTTGATTTATAATTCGGTAACTGCATACATTCTGCAGTTCTTCATTTGCTTATAAACATGTGATTTACAGACTGAGTTTAGCTTACATATATCATAATCATGAGATCACACATTGATTAATGAATTGATTAATGATAGATTGATTGATTGCTTGATTGATTGATTGAAATAGGGTGATCTGGAGAAACAACTAGGTCTCCAGGTGTCGCCATTGTGTGACCGCTCTAATACACTAGTGGCTGAGTCACAGATAGGCTTCATTGATTTCATTGTCGAACCAACTATGCAGGTTAACTCATTGCACTATTCTTCTTGAATTTAAATATATGATACCTTAATGTTATCATGTCACTAATATATTTATGATTAAAAAATTGATCTATTCTGAATATAAAATTAATCTTTTAATACACTGCACTAGAAATTTGTTAAACACTTAGGTAATTGTCTGCATCCAATATATTCAGAAATGTATAACACTGCTGTAATAGCCCACTAAAAATACATGTATTGCTTCAAAGAGCAAATTAAAAGAGTAAAAAGTAGGTACATCGCTAACTTCGCTTTTACTAATGATATCTGGGCTAAGCGAACGTAGAATGTGCTCTGAACTGTGTAAATTTTAAACAACCTTTTTTACAATAGTTTAAATATCCTCTCTCTTAGTGCACTGCCTACTGGCAGATCCAAGGCTTATAGCACATCCACTCATCGCTATCTTCCTCTTTCCTCCATGCTTCCATGTTTTCCATGGCTTCCTTTATCATTGCCTCAGCGTATACGCTAATTGGCAGCGGCGAAATGCTACAACCTTGTCGTACTCCACGTCCTATTTTACCTTCTTCGGAGTATTTTTGTTGAATTTTGATTACTGCTCTTTGATTCATGCACAAGCCTAAAATTAGCTTTTGAATATCACATATGTTGAGATAATATTGCATTATATTTTTAATGTTATCAACTCTGAACAGGTTTTAGGAGATATGATAGATCGGATAACGGAGATTTTCCAGCAAATAGACGGAAATAGTTCCTCGACGGCGGATGAATCCGCGGAAAGCCGAACAACTTCCACGTCTTCCTGCTCCGCTATTACTGACCGGACAGCAAATAGTCCGGCTGTACCAAAATCTGCAAAATCGTTAACAGATAGTTCATCGGGTATCTATAACTTATATTTTGCTGCTATATTTTTATTACCTTAGTTCCCAGCCAATCAAATCCCCTAGCAATAGATAAATAATGCTATCTTGTTTCTATTATAATACTCTATTTTTACTATTGAGACATGCTAGCTAATTCCTTTAAATAAATTACCCTCTAAACATTGTACCAGGCAAGTTTCTTCTGAAAATCACATTGAAAAGGTTTTTTTTTTTTTTTTTCTGTGAAAAGGCTACCAATGCAATAATGTGTGCATAAAAAATTCGTTCATTATACTACACACATGTGTAAGCCTATTAGTTTTTTTTCAGTAAATTCTTGTGAGTTCATTTTGACAAATTTTCTTCAAGTCTGTAAAGGAAACTTAGGCATATGACCGTTTAAATTACGAGTTTCAGGCCTCGGAAACATATCAGTATTGGGACCATTTCATATTGTGAATGTCACAAAAGATTTGTCATAACTACCATCAACTGCCTCGTAGCTAAACGATGTAAATGCAGACTCTGCAGAATGTAACAAATAGTGTTGATTATTATATTGATAATTGATAATTTAATTATTGTTTTAAAGGTGTGTTCAAATTTGAGACAAAGCGGCCGTGGGAAGCTTGTCTCTCTGTAAATAGACAGATGTGGAAGGATAGAGCTGCAAAAGGTTGGTCAATCCAGGCTATCAATTAATCAAAAATTATATTTATATGGCTAAAGACAAGTTTAGCGTCGGTTTCCTGCTCGAACAGCATATAAGTGACTTAGAGAGCCCGAATACATGAATGCTATAAAATTGTAAAGCAATAAAGTTATTAAGTTTCCTTTAATGTTTTTTATTTCTCACCGGCCTGGGTTTATCTCAATGTTGTTATGGATGACAGTAGCACTCAAATTAGTGTTATGTTTGTTTCCGCACATTAAGAGATATTTATTTATTTATTTATTTATTTATTTATTAATTTCAGGCGTAAAAACCCATACATGAATCTTACACATAGAACAATGCAACAAAAACCAGAAAAGCAAATAGTCTGCGCATAAATTGAGCTATTGGCCTAAAACAATTACTTATAGAATTAGGCATACAAGGCTATAATAGGCTCAGAACATCAAAACACTTAACTAGCATATTAGCATTATCCAGCAAGCACATTCTAAACTTTAATCTGTAATTTGAAAGGATAGTATCAAAACTAGGCAATCCAGTTTCTAGCAGCGCGATGGTTAGGCTGCTGTAACGTTTGTATCCAAAAAATATTTTAATACATTTATTATAGCAAGATCGAAACTTCTCTATTGAACCTATTGTAAACGACGACCATAGTGCCACATCATAGAAGCACATACAATAGGATTTGAACAGGACCTTCTTAACATTAAGAGAGCAATAAGCAAATCTACGCTTTAATATATTCGTACGCATAAACATACCACGTATTTCACGCTGTATATCGTTATTATCACGACCATCATTGGTTATAATATGACCTAAATATTTAAACTGCGTTACATAATTAATAAAAGAATTGTCCAACTTAAATCTTGGAAATTCCTCTAATACACTCCAATTTCGATCCTTAGGAGCAAATATCATGGCGACAGTTTTACTGATATTAAAAGACATGTTAATAACTTTAGCGTTAAACTGAAGCACATCTATTAAATACTGTAAAGCTCTCCACGAAGGAGCAATAAGAACGCTATCATCATATGCAAGAATGTTAATTAATCTATTATTAATTGCACAACCAATCCCGGTATCTACTACAGCTCTAACCATATCGCGTATATATCTAGAGAACAAATACGGTGAAAGTACACTTCCCTGACGTGTACCATTTCCATTGTGAAAACAAGTAGAAACAGAATTACGCTATCGAACAAAGCATTGCTGTTTAGAATACCAGAATGCAAGAATAAATATAATACTGATGTTAATGTTATCGTCTAGTAATTTTCCAAACAATTTCCAGTAATTAACTTTATCGAAAGCTTTACTGAAATCAACAAAACAGGTAAAAACATGACTTCCATGATGTCTATAATACTCGATAGTCTGCTTTAGTACATGAGTACATAATCCGGTTGAATGGCCAGACTTAAACCCAAACTGAAAATTATCATAATCAGAAAGGCTATGTATAGATTGCGCAATGAGAGATTCAAACAATTTAGATAATGCATTAGAAATTGCAATTGCTCTGTAATTATTAAGGTCAGATAAATCGCCAGATTTATTCTTAACTAGAGGTATAATTACAGATTGCATAAATGAATTAGGCAAATGACTATGTTTTAGAAACAAATTATACAACATGTTTAAATGAACGTAGAGACTAGGACACGCGAATGAAATTGCCTCCATGGAAATTCCATCTAGTCCAGGAGATTTTCCATGCTTTTGCAATCTACAAATATCTATAATGTTACTAACAGAAATGACAAAATCACTCTTAGGAGAACAGTTAAGGCGATCCAAAAATACATTTTTATCAGCATTATATTCATTGATTCCTGTGGCGCAATCATTATAAAGATGCTCAAAATGAGTACGTCAACGCTCCACAATGGCGTCATCACCGATACAACCGTCAATTACATTAGTATGCTTACTGGCATTACTGTTGCTGACCTTGGATAATTGCTTCCAAAAACCACTGTAATCGTTCTTAGACAGAGAATTAGCCTGAGCATCTGCTCTCAGAGTGGCCTCATGCTTCTTACAGTATCGCAATACCAGCTTAAATTGAGCCCTAGATTTCTTCATAGACTCAAATAATACGCCACTTCGAGGCCTTCCTGCATTTATCCAATCTAAGAAAGTTGCTCTTGCATGAACATGGGATTCTCTAACATAATCATTCCAACCTGGTACAACGTAGTCTTTACGTGCAATAGTTTTCATTGGGATACAAGTGTTACATGCATACTGTATACAAGAAATAACTGATTTATAGTAATCATCAACAGCATCAATACAACTACTTCTATCACTATTGACTTCTCTGGTACCATCCCTAGGTGGGGAGACAGATAATAGGCCTTTTTCAAAACACCACTTAGGAATACAAAGTTTGCTAAGCTCTTCACATAGTACAGATTGATATTTACGAATACATACATCATCCGCACCTGACCAATTAGGAACTGTAGTAGGAATAGATGAAGAAAAGTGACTACCAGTTGGAATAACTGGTAGCAAATCTATAAATCTTACAAACAACGGTTTATGGTCTGAACTAATATATTCATATTTAATTTCACAAGATTCAACTATATTATCAAGAGCAGAACTACATACTACATGATCTATCCATGTAAAACTATTTTTATCAATGTTACTGTAAGTAAACGCATCAGATAATTTCTTTAAATCGGTTAGGACAAAATTATTTTCAGTAACAAGATTAATAAACAAAGGGAAAAATCTTGAACCGTACTGGCAATTAAAATCACCAGCAATTATGAGTCGAACTACATCGCATTCAGTGTACAATGCTGTAATAGAAGAGCACACTTCAATATAATCTTCAAAACACTCACGACTACCGTAATCAGTGGGCATATAAACGTTTACAGCTAATGTTGGTCCTAATATAGTACTCAAAATCAAAGCAGTCAATCTAGAATTATTAGTAGGAATATGAGTGATGAAAGGACTAAGCCTCTTATTATACAGAATAAGAGGCTTAGTCCTTTCATCACTCATATTGTCGGAGACGGTTGGGATATAAGTCGTTGGATTACTGTTTTTAGCAAGAGTTCTACCAACAATGTAATCCTTTCCAGCACTACTACACATGGAGTGGAGGCAGTTGAGCTCATTGCCCAAGGCAATGGTCAAAACGATAGAATAACCTGACACCAGAAAGATTACCAGCAATATTCCTTATTCAAATTGTACAATCTGCAACAAAGATGATCGTATTCGTCATCTTAATTTAATTGAAAATCTTATGCATATTATATCTAAATTCTTCAGTGTACATAGATCAGATGATAGCTTGACAATATTTTTTATAATTTATAACGATAATTCCTCAGGCGAATTTAACAAGCTTTCTTTCTAAGTAGAGCGGATCAGATAGTAAATTCGCGATCATTCACAGGAACGGGAACGTGGATAAATGATATTGACAATTGATTGAAGGATTGATTGATTATCTAACGATTTAAGCATGAGGTATTAAAAGTGTAAGATCTATTTGGCTTAATAGTGGATGATGATTTCATTGTAATGTTTATATCATTTTTGCTCTTTTTCAATTTAATTTGTAACTATTATTTTGTGTGTGACATTAATGTAGCTACTTGGTTGCTATATTGTATAGGCTGGATCAGTCCACTACAGGAAATAGAATCAACAACAGCAACAACAACAACAGCAACAGCAGTGCAAGCAACAGCGAGAACAACTGCTGTGAAGGCAGAAACATGAAAATGGATGTTTTTCATCTTCAACTGTTGTGATTGCACATGAGTTTTATATGCACGCTATCAAACGCTATTTATACACTATCAGACCTATCTGAGCTTTCTTCTCGAATTCATTGACTTCTCGATAATTAATACCCCATTATACCGAGTGGGTAGAATTGAATATGGTTTATTCTTTCACTCTCTCTCTCTCTCTCTCTCTTTCTCTCTCTCTATCTCTCTCTCTCTCTCTCTCTCTCACACACAAACACACACCTATAACATATTACTACTACTACATATTTCCTGCTAATTGGTAAAATAGCTCTCCAATTTCTTCGGTCTTATTGTTATCTTCACATATGCTTACGATTTCGTTATTAAATATTCTAAAAAACCCAAGTATCTGCCGCTAACCTTTCACTTCTTTCTACAATCACCTTTACTAGAAATTCTTCCACTCCTTGAGAAATATTATTATTGTTATTATTATTGCTGCGGGTATACTTGCTTCTTTCTACTTTTAATTTATTATCTACAATTGTTATTCCATGTGGTTATTTACGTACGATGTACTTAAATAACCACAAAGGCAAATATTATTATCGCGAAGTCTATACCTACTACTGTTTATCGTTAGAATTGCATGTAGGTTTCTGTATAACGTTAGATATGGCGTAGTATTATAGGCCTACGTAAGTTTGCAAGTAGGCCTACACATTCATGCATGCTCACTTGCTTATTTTGTTTTACTTCATAGCTGAACTAAATTTTATTTCTTATGGCAAATTGCAAAATCTATCAAGCAGTTAGTACTCTGGTCAATACAAAAGTCAAATTAATTCATCGTATTAGCTCTTAGAGATTACCTCTTATCTGTGCCGAGTTGGATAACTGATATATCTCTAATAACTCTTTCAGTCATGTGTGCTGAACGAGAATGTAGCCATAAACATAGTGATACCACATACGGAAATAGATTCATTGAATAAATTAAACTATACGTTTAAATTTATAATTGAAAATACACTTATAATTGAATATGTGACTTTGCAAATTTATAATTTAAATAATTATTTATAAAATATGTAGTAATACCAGAAAAGAGCAGAACAGAAAAAGGGGCTTAGTTTTTTCAAAAACAAGTACCTGAAAGATTAGTCGAAAATTAAAAAATTTAAAAAGATTTTTTTTATATGCAAAGCAATAACTGTTCAACTACTTAATTGTTACTTAGTTTAAACTTTTGAATTTCAATTTTAAAAATTGTAAAAGCTTACGGCTGAAAGGCAAGAAGTATAATTTTAAAGAATATCTACGTAATAAAATTGAATTAAATTAAATTACGGTGTATTTAGTCAGATTGAATTAAATGTTGTGCAGTAATATAAAATAAATTTAACTAAACTTACATTTCACGAGATCGTGCTCGACAAGCCAGAATAAAATTAATTCTTACGTTTCCTATTAGTAAGCAAATGTATGTAATTAATCAAGTTAGCGTGCATATTGTCTATATGTGATTAATATTTTATGATTTTTCAAACTATCGGTTGGATGCTCATAACTTCAGAATATGTACTTAGATAACTCGATTATGTTATTCAATTATATTACCTTACATCAACTATAGTTGCAATCTTCTTTGCAAACACAGTGTATATAGGATCAAATTTTCTCTCAAAACTCTGTCGTTACTCAAATTTTTTATCTAGATTTATGTAGTGCTTAAATTTAAAATAGTATTTAGGAGTCACGCAAGGGGGTTGGTAATCCTTACCCCCACTCTCTATCCAAATATGGGTACTTCTTTATTCATATTATATACTTATTTAGAACACATATTTAGTTATTAATATTATTAGTAGTAGTGATCGTAATTAATTACATTTTAGATTTCTGTAGGTATATTTCACGTTGATATTGTCACATGAATCAACAAGCAACATCTCGGCTTCTCCCGATGTCATTTTAAAGTTCTAGTGATGGCGGAAGTGTCCCACTGAGTTAATATAAGAACCGTGATTAGGGCATTTTATGAAATACAATGATTTGAAGTGACATTTCCTAGTTTTAACTGTGCTGAATTTCTATAACTATTACTTGCATCTTAATTTTGTTAGTTACAAAGAAACTTGAATTTCTTTTACCAGTATTGCTGTTATTGTCGTATTTAACTATCGGTATAATCAGTTGGCGAAATTAAATTAATATGACACATGAATGAAGGTGAAAGCAAAGGATATTCAAAACATGAGACAGTTTTACGTGGGTTTATTTGTTCAACTAATTACAATTTAGTTTAACTCTCTCAGCCCTCGTAAAGTTCATAGCGCAGCATGATATTACTTCATATTTTGGATAGAAATTAAATGAAGAAGTCACTGCTGCAGGAAATAAGCTTTATGTTTAAGTTCTTTTATTTCTATCTACGTCATATTTCGTGACTTAAACAACAAGATGTCTCTGCAGACAGCTACGAGCCATTAATTATATTTATATTTATCATTGTGCACTAAAAGATCGAGACAAATCTGAGATCAGTTAGTCTTATCAATAAATCCACCCATCTCTCTATTGATATTAGATCTGACACGTTGTAACTCTAAATACAACATATAGGAGGAGGTCGTCGATTTGAAACCTAATCGGACTGTCTCTAACATTACCCCTGCGGTAGGAAAAGGGCGTTAAACTGAATTCTAAAACTTAAAATAACAATAACCGTAATACAAGTAAAATTAGTAACAGCAACAAAGTCACGGACTGTTCCAGTTACATGGGTGACGCTTGCGAGTCGTTTCAAATTCAATTACCCAGTGAACAAACTAAAAAGTAGCCAAAGCTTCTCTTTATCAAATTCAGCTACCAATTGAAAAGAGTAGCCAGAACTCGTCTTTATCAAATTTACACCGTCCACACGCAGTAGAGATTTGCAACTTCCATAGACCGTTAATAATATGCATGCTCACATTATATTTACGGCTGGCAATGTTCAGTATATTCGCATATATTTATTATGTATTTCTTCATGTATTAACAGAATCTGTTTTTAAAATAAACAAAACAATTGTCAATTACTTAACAAATGATGATAAACATATGACTTAATTTACAGCTTTAGTTAGCATTAGAGATGCGGATCTTCTAAAGACGTAGGCCTACTGCAAGATTGCTTAAGATTAGACATAACGAAATGAAAATCCTTGATGATATTTAACAATGTGTATGTAACATGACTATCATTAGGTATTACCCTTTTTGTATTGGGGATGCTGAAGAACAGACCAACCGTGGACTGATCGTGACGTAAAAGGTGACAAAGCACTCATTTAGATCCAAACCAACGTTAGAAAGGGTATACGGTTAGTGAGCGTCTAGGCTCCAAAAATCGCTACAAAACAGTCCAATCCCGACTACCTGTTAAACTGGGATTCAAGGGCAGATGATGATGCGTTTTGTAATTATTGGGTATCTTTAGGTTTTGTTTATCATCAAGTGTTTTACCCGTTACTAACACGCTATCGAGCAGGATATTCACGTTGAACTTAGCCTTAGCTTTTTATTAATTATCCATTCACCGGTCATATGTAAATATATATATATATATATATAATTATATATATATATATATACATGTATATATATATATATACTGTATATATATATATATATATATATATATATATATATATATATATATATAAGATAATTTGATCTAATCGATTCTCCTGGGAATTGAACCGACGAGACTTAATTCAACTCAGGAAGGCTCATTCGAAATACTATAACTGCTGCTCTATGCACTAAGTTAGATACTAGTTATAGAATCCGACACATCCTTTTTCAAATGACGAGGTGCTGTACGTAGACAACTGAGTGGGCCTAATACAGGTGCTAGATGATTATAGAAGGTAAACTACAAGGGGTTTAAATTTATCGATAAAAAATTAATGAATCAAATCATCATCATCTTCCCTTTAATCCCAGTTTAACTAGGGTCGGGATACGAATAGACCTTCTCTACTCCTCTTTGTCCCATACTGTATCAAAATCTCTTCTATTTGTTTAGAAAATTTTGTGGCTATGATTAAATGCAATAATTATGACAAATATTTAATAGAAATCCCACAAAAAGAAACTTACATTACTTTTATCAATACCCACTACATACTATACTACTTGTAGAGCATGATAAAAATAAGCAAGTGTCTTCAACTATAAGAGTTTGATTTAAAGCTAGATACTTTTGCTAGTAGATATCGTTATAGGTTCACTAAAGAAATGATTCTAAAGCAATATTTTAGAATCTTGTAAATTGAAGTATGAATATGCTGCAGACTATTATTGTTAATGTTCAATTAAATGTTATTTGAACTTTTCAGAAACGAATACTGTCAACGTTTATCAATCGATTTTCAACCTGAGTTTTACGGCGAATTAAGATTAGTGAATTAAATAGCATGAGCTAACATCGAATTGGCCTGACTAATAATGTTCCTTCCAGCTAGTCGATCTTAAGTTTTTTATATCATAGGTTTTTCCGAATAAATCGGACTCTCAAATTAAGACAGCTATATCTGAAATAGTTTAGAGTGTTTACGGATATTCTCGATTTTGAAGGACATTTTTTAGATTTTCGAATTGTAAATATATCGACCTAGACATGTCTTAATACAGATGTATTGTCTTGATCGCCTAGCCATTGTATACAACAAAATATGGAAAGGATGGACAAGGCAAATACACGAATGGCAGAATTCTCCGACAACAGGTATGTACCGTATCTAGAAAAGAAACTACAAGTAGCTACTCGAAATGATTTCGCTAAATCTGCGGAAAAATCTACAACGAACTCAGAACAGAAGCAGATTGACGAGATTCAAACGTATGGCAGACAGAACAATGTCCATGTCCATCTGGACGACAACAACAACAACAACAGCGACTCTGATTTTGACAACGAAAGCAATCCGATTGGTTGTGAAAAAGAAACAGCTGCACGCGCCAGTGAAGATAAACCACGTTCAGATGTGACTGAAAAGACCGATCTAGAAAACGACACAAACACTGAGTCTCACCCAGAAGCCATTAGCTCCTGCTCCAATGCCGCTCAGCTGGACAATAATGATAATATTGAATTCCATGACGACTGCACGCAACAACAACAACAATGTGTTCCACTTCACAACGGCAGCTGTGAGAATTCAAACAATCATAACATCGTAGGTGACAATCTGGAATCAGCCTTTGAATCAGTGACATCCTCACCTCGTAGACAATTACTCAACTACTGCATTACACCGTTTGTTCATATAGAACAAGGAAGATTCGAACATATCGTAGATTCCACAATGTCTACAAATGAAGTTTGCAATGATCAAGTGCGGAGTGTTTACTTAAATGAAACTGTGAGATCCGCGGGTATTTTGAAATGCTATTCAGAGGCGTCATTGATTACTTACGCCGCAACACATTTCACAAACTCAACGGAGCTACAATCCTGTAGTGATTTAGATGTTTCTAAAAAGAAAATCACTCTGAGGCCGGCGAAATATGAGGCGATTTTTTCAGAAAAATGTTGGTTAAATCAAAGCAGCAAAAGTACAGACATAACAGATGAAGCCTATATCTGGGATATCACAGAATTTGAAACCGATGTCACAGAGTCCGGAAGTGTTGAGCTGAAGAATGAGATCTTTCTCAAACAACTAAAACAAGTCCGCTCAGACAGTTTGCTCGTAATTGCAGAGGAAATCTCGTCGAGCGAAATGATGAAAACCAGAGGATCCAGTGAAAACTCAACGGAATTATCTAGCATTCGGAATGGTAAGGCTTCATCAACAGGTTTTCGAAAGCAGGCGTGTTTCCAAGTAGCCAGGATGGATAGACAAATAAAAAATAGAATGTCGCAGTGTGGCAAACACATGCGTAGTAGTGCATCAGAAAATCTGAAAGCCATACCTAAAACTCTCGCTATTCAGACTGCTTTGTCTGAGTGGCTCAGAAACACTTGCACCTTTCAACTGAAACAGATTAAAACGTACGGCCTGCCATTCCAAAAGTACGTGGCGCTGTACGAAACCCTGTGTGATATCTTACAGCAGCTGGCGCGTTTTGAAGAGGCAGATAAGTCGAGAGCGTCTGACGAATGCATCGGGCACATCCGTAACTTCCAGTGCACAATTCCATCAGCACAACGAGCGAGAACAAAAGGGTTTGATCTTTCTGACACACATAACTTCAGTCCAATCACGAAAGAGCTTCGAAGGTTCAACTCAGACCTCTTACTGCGCAGCAGATTCTCGAAGGTCGAGCGGATGAAAGCTATCTCCGAGGTAAATAAGACCGTTAGAGTTCTTCCGTCGAGTGAAATAATATCTGCCAGTGACTTACCGCAGCATCATGCTGAAATACAAACCCTTTCTCGAGTGATAGACCATGAAGAGACGTACAATACCACTCATGCTCTATTCCATGAAGTAGATGACACTACCGATAGAGAGAAACTACCTCACAAAGAAGCATTTCAATATAGCAACAGCACTGAAGAAGAATCAACTGAGATTGCAACAATGAAAAAGTTGGCTTCAAAAAGTTTGAATATTGATGCACTGAAGGATCGCATTATTGATCCGGGTACTCGGAATAAAATCGACAAAAAACACTCGCAGTCGATCGCTAGTAAAATGAAAAATACCAGAACTTCTGAAAGTAAAGTTACCCATAGGAAACTTTCAAAATTACAGACGTGCTCTGGCGGGAAATTAAAGAAAACTAATCTAGATTCTACGTCAGATCACAAAGGCACTTACAAAGTGAAAAAAGCGTCAGACATTTCAAAAACAGATAGAATTACGTCTACGTCTAGGTTTCCACATCGATCTGAAATCGGTAGAAATAAACTCGTTGAAGGTAAGCAGAGGCTTGGTTTAAGAAACATCGGTGGTGGCGGTTTTTGTAAAGTAGGATTCGGCACCAATTTAAGTGGTGAAGTAGGTAGTGGCAAAACAGTGGAAAAGAAAATATCTCCCAAGATCACGCAAAAGAGAAAGGTATCATCTCTTTGTAATTTACCATCAAAAACTGATTCACGACTCGATGCCCAAAGACTGCCTTCATCGAACAGTAGGTCAGTTCCGTCAGTTACAGATACTGCGGCCTTACGATTACATGACACAGCTAGTGAAGGGAAAACAACGGAGAAAGATTGCAGTTCTGTTGGAGACAAGCAAACAGATATCGTCAAGGAAGGCAGCAAGTCAGTTGGAAATTCAGATTCTCTTCTACTCGATATCACTAGAAACGAAGACTCGCTTTCCGGAGATCAGGATCAACCAAATCTCTGCAAGCTACCAGAAGACTCAAACGAATCGAACTCACTCTTTAGAGACAGGAAAGAACACAGTAACAAGTCGTCTGTCCAAACATTGTCACCCGCTGAGGAAATGAACGTTAAATTGGCATCTATAGATCATACAGAAGCGAAAACAGAGCCCCAAGACAACGACGACCTTTCCAAGTCATCGTCTCTGAAGGTTGACGCCGGTGGTTCATTGAAAAATGAACCGGACGTTAAAGCTAATAATGAAGAAAATTCATCTTTAGACAGGGAATCCACAGGAAGCGTAAAAGAAACTGATGTCTGGAAGCAGCTTGAGAAAAATCGGCTGTCACACAAAATATCACTCCTGGACGGGAAAACAAAGAACAGTTCGATAAAACCGAAGCCAAATTTCTTACGTCTTTACAATGCACAAACAGCCTCGTCTAGAGCTAAACGGGTTCAGTCCAATACGTCTGTTTCAACCGAGGCAACAGTTTTAGTGCCATACACGAAGAAGGCAATCACGAGAAGCATGGAAGCGAGTGGAAGCAGATACAAAGGAACAAGAACTTGCAGAACAAAACAGCTTGTGCAGCAAGTCCAACTGCAGAATAATAAAATTAAATCAGCAATGCCATCTACGTCAAGTAAACATGTGAGGAGTCAATCAAACCAATCAGGTACTAGAACAGGTGGAGATGAGGCAATCGTTAGAAGGTACCTAGTTTCCACAGCTGTTCACCATGAGCGAAGGCAGCACGAGTTGATTTCAGCACAAAATAGTAAAGCTGATGCTAAGCAAACTTACCGAAAAGGAGCAGTAGTAAAGATCAATACTTTTGAGTCAATGTCTAACACTAAATGCAAACAATACTCCACTCAAAAAAGTAAAAGATATGGACTGAATGTGAGCTCTTCCGTGAAGCTTACAGAGAGGAATCTGTCCCAGCAAAAGACGTTTCTAAAGCCCATCACCACAGATGCTGTGGAGGCCGCAGACCAAGTGCGCCACCTGGAGAACACATTGAACGATTTCGTTCAGCAACAGACGACCATCATGCATCAACTGCAGAAAAAACTGCAAGATTGTGGAAACAAAAACAATGGCAAGATACAGCAAACGAAACAGCCGCAGAGTGCAATTTTTCAGAATACTAAGCGTCGATGCAAGATATCTGATACAGATAAACCTGTGACTAAATCGAGACAAACATTGGAGCAAAGATATCGTGTGAAATTAAGTTCACAGAATCAATTGTCGCATCTATTTATCAAGAAAGAATTGAATGCACAGAAACCACGGCAGACTATACTGCAGAAGCACACCGCATTTGAGCAACAGAACATAGCAAAACAACAGCTGCTTTCCAAATCTCAGCAGAAACAGGTAATAAACAAGAAGGAGGGACACCAGCCACTTCAATATCGGCAAAAACATGGCAACTCAAACCTCTTAAATCGACCGGTTTGGAATCAGCGACCGTTGAAGAATCTGCCGCAGAGGTGTACGAACAAAAGACGACCAATTTGTGGATCAAAGACGTCAAATATACCACTAAAGCATTGCCAAAGTTTTCCTAATAATCTACACGAGCTGTACGCCAATGGAGAATTCAAAGAGACTCTTAAGAAACTGAGAGAATTAAAAGATTCAAGGCGAGTTATGCGAGTGACGAGTGAACATATCTTAGTTCCAGACAGTAATGGTTTCAATATTGCGAAAGAAGAATCGATACTTAATAAAAGTTCTAGTTACCAGTTAGCTCTAGGTAATAGAAGTAAGAATAGATACTCTGATATAAGCGATTGTTTAGAGAAGAAAGGATTAGATATTAGGAGTTTAGGCTGCGATCAACCAAATCCAATGATTCAGCAGAAAACAGCCCATTCTCGCGAAATACGGAAAAGTCCGCAGTTAGGGAACGTCAACATTTCAAAGGCGAATAGCATGTACAAAGTCAAGAATAGAGCATCAGAAAGTTCAAGCTGTCTTGTGAAAAATAGTCTGCAAGGAAAATTCTCGAGAAGCGGTATCGCCAGCGGCAAAGAGTGGAGAAGTCAATCGTGTACAGTTAGTACCAATCTAAGACCGGCCACGAATTATATTAATAGGAGTGGCCCTATTGCGAGAGATAGAAGAAATCCCAGAACAGGCCGCAGCGAAATGTTAAAGAAAGGAAACTCCTTACTTGGTCAATTGAATGCTTCGACGACGAAAATGTTACTGCAACCGTCGTTCAAGATAACAGCGAACACTTCGCATTCAAGAATTCCTTTAGAAGCGGTATATCAAGTCAGTCGGCAACGCTTGCAGGCCAACTTCAACAGAAATCAATTAAACAAGAAACGTTCGAGTGATTCAGAAGCTAGAAAAACCAAAACAACGGAACGTCGACCAAGTAAAGCAAAGTCTCTGAAATCAATCGATTCAATAAGTCCTCTCATGAAACGAAAGGGTTTCATGTCAGTAAACTGTAAACCTAGCCTGAATCACAAGAACACTCGACCACTCCATAATTCTACGACGGAAAAGAGCATTTCTAGTAAAAGTTCATCTAGTCGGCCTTTGAGATGTAAATCTTACGAGATTCTCAACAGAACTAACGGTGCTACGTCATCGAATATCAGATCAACAGGCCTAAGTTTCAAGTCACAGCCAGGCGGAATGAATAAAACACAAATTACGAGCTTATTACCCACAGATTACTTGAAGTCTCACAACGCGAGTTTGGACAACAAGAATCGCTGTAAAATTTCTACTAAAAAAATTCATACGAATTTTGTCACAGATTCTGAATGCAGCGTAAATTTAAGCCGAAGGTGCGAACATCCGCCAACTGAGTCTGAATTTGAACCGAGAACCAGTGAAACACCATCTGACGGCGACAATGAACCCAACAGGCTGTCCAGTCAATTGATTCAAACAAGAAGCACGGATAAATCAGAGAGAGAAAATAACGATCCCGCTATCAGTGCATTCCGATCATACAACAACGAGAAATTGTGGCTAATAACTGACCAGACTACCTCGCTAATAAATGCCACATGTCCACATGACCCTCTGAATACTGTGTTGAGGTCACAGTCAGGATCAAGAGAGTTACAAGCAGCCTCGGCTCTCAGCTACGGGACCTCAGAGTACAGAGAAGAGAATATAAGCATTACAACGTCGCCACCTGTCGTCTGCTGGTGTGACTGTTGGAAGGACTAGTCCACTTCATAGCACATATATGGCTGGAGATAGTGGTGATGTCGGTAAGATACTCGATCACGGATCAGTATGTGCGGGTTTAAATCCTGGGCTAGCCCGTCACTGACATCGCTTTCCAGTGAGGAAACTGCATTAACATCAACTTTTTTATTTCCTTAAATCAAGATTCCAAGTAGCTGAGATCTTTACTTATTGAGATCTTTATCATCCCTAGCAAAAGAAATGCAGACTGGATCAAGGAAAGTTAGTTTTCATCTGGAATGACGTAACCGCTAAATAACGTGACGTAGCCGCTAAATAACGTGACGTAGCAGCAGCAAGATGGCTGCCGCTGATTAGATTATATTTACGACGATAGATTTAATACCTGTTCACTCATGACGTCAATATAACGCAGCGTGCAATCAACATTAAATGAGGATATTGACTTTATTTCAACTTTTAATATAACTGCCATCACTAATGTTACAACGTTTAAATTTTCATATACACGTGTAAATTTCGTAATGTAGCATCGCAAATAATATTGATTTAAAAGTAATATTACATAAAAAGGCATTATACGACGATGACACGCACTTTACTGATAAACCCGCTGATAAGCGCTGGATCAGATAGTGATATATCACTTCGGAGCGCTGAGTGACCTCGAATACATTTAACAAAATTGTATGCAGAATAAAAATATTTTTAACACAACTTTAAATTCTAACGAATTATTTGAATACTCTACATGTGCAAACAAATTGCATTACACTCACGTGTATAGATCTGATGCATAAAGAAAAAACTATATGAAGAAACTATAAACGAAAATTAGCAGCAGTTCACAAGAAATAGTTTCAATTTTACAAAATCTTAATATATTTGTTTTACAAAGAAAAAACAGCAGACGATTTTAATAAGCACTAATTTTAAAGCAAACAGCGCTCTCTCTCTCTCTTAGTGCACTGCCCACCGGCAGGTCCATGGTATATAACGCCTCCACTCTTCTCCGTCTTCCGCTTTCCTTTCCATGTCCACATATGAGTGGATCTTTAAATCATCTAACATTCCTAATCTCGGCCTGCCTCGGCCTCTATTTCCTTCCATACTGCCTTCATATGACAGGGCGCTATAACCAAGAAATCTCTCTCTCTCTCTTTCTCTCCCCCACCCCTCACCAATGTTCTGACAAACTGTCAAAGCTCGGAACGAGGTGTACAGTAGTAGTTTTAAATGATACAAGATGTGTAAACTCTGTCTAATCATGATCAACAACAGCTCCACTATAATACTCAAAGAGCATTAGCACTGTCATCACGCTCACAGAACCACACAGTCTATGTTATCAAAGCATAATGCAGCATCTACACTCAGTCCCATTTCCAGTAATTCAAGAACAATTCTTAGTTTCTGGATTCTTCTCTCTCGCAAACTGAGTACAAATTGCCTTTATGTCGCCGTATGCCTGCAATTACAAGCATATTCGTTATTATTCACTTTGAAGTCACCCGGTAGCAATGAATTAGTCACATAATGCTCAAATACGATTTTTGTGAAATTTGTAACAGAAAGGAAATACTATAAAGTAAACAGCAATAACTTTACATACACAATGAAGAATAATAAAATCTAAATCATAATGGATTACATCCTTAGTCTAATCTTTTATATTCTTTATCTTTGAACTGATTTTTTATTTATTTTGGAATTTGCACCGTTTTGCAACTTCTTTTGCTCACCGGCTTGGATTTGTCTCAATAGTGCTCAATGTGGTCATGGACGACAGTAGCACTCTAATTATTGTTATTAATATTATTATTCTAGAATCTTCCACAACACAATCATCAACGATTTGTAACTTCTGATAGCAATGCCGTCCTAGAATAAGTGCCACTCAATGTTACAGGTGTCTACACATTGGACAACACACCTATAAGAAATTAATACTACCTATTTTGCATCCCGAACATTGCAGAATAGACCAACCGTTGACTGCATAAATATTACAAGAGGTCACTAAGCAATAACTGAGAAATGCAATGAGAAATCATATCAAAAGAATCGTTTATCCAAAGCTAAGGCTAGATAATGTATGGATAAGGCATCGGTTTTTGCGAAGGGATTAACTTGTTGATCAATGGAGTGCTTTATATGAAACGTGAAAGCCGAATCAAGCATACGAATAAGTACCATGGACCTGCCGTTTGACAAAACACTAGAGATAGAGAGAGATACTAGTAAGCAATTCTTCAACAAACCGCCCGATGCTGCCGGTGACATTCTGCGACAGATTTCAGTTTTGAGTCTATCTCATTCCTTCTCTCAGTCACGCTAACTCTCTTTCTGTCGCACTCTCTCTCCTCTTCAGCCAGCAGCTGCTTCAGTTTCTCCTTGTACGTCATCAACGTGGAGATCTTGTGAGCCGCCAAATCATCGGCAGGAATTCCCTTTGGTCGCCTGAAACGTCAACATCATCATCTTTCCGTAAATCCCAGTTTAACTAGGGTCGGGATATGAATAAACCTTCTCAAATCCTAAAGACTTTTAAAGTTTTTCCATTCGTTTAAATTTTGTAGCAATTTCTGGAGCCTAGGCGCTCACCAACCGAATGCCCTACTAACGTTGGCTTGGATCTTGTTATTATGTCGCCTTCTACAACAAGTGCATTGTTACACCGTTGGTTATTCTTCATGCAACTCGGACACAACAAGGGGTATATGATATAATACAGTACGAAATAGTACAGTACAATATAATATAAACAGGGACTCCCTTGGGTCGCATGATGCATCAATACGATATAATACAGTACAATACAAACAGCGTAATATACTTACAATAACAGAAAACCAAACAATACCATAGAGTGTAATACAATAATATTACACTGTAACATTCGCCAAAGGCTAATGTTTCGATTCCATATATGATTTCCATATCAGTATCTGAAGATAAGCACAGAAAGCCTGCGACAGCTGGCCTTGAATTTATAGAGGCAAAGGGAAGTCACAGACGATGAGAGACAAATTATGATCCAATAATGCACAGATTTATTTGTTCATTAAAGCAGTCAGCAATAATTAAATAATTTTAGTTAGTATGATATTTTAGTTACTTAATAATCCCATTCAAAGTAAATATAATCCAAGAAAAATAGTAACATATTTCGGCATTGGCAAATTTTGCCACTAAATGGAAATCACTGGATTTTCCATGACAAAAACTGTCACGGCAAATCGTTAATTTAATTGAAATTTTTTGCTGATTTCTTAAGGAATTGGATAAACTCAGTATTCAATACCTTTTACTGTCTTACAATGTCATCCTAACCATTAAAATGTAAGCTTAGTAAGGATTTGTAGTATATTATGGTTCCGGGTTGCGCAGGAATAGATCAACATTGGACTGTAAGTGTCGCAAAAGGCGACAAGGTACTAAAATCCAAACCAATGTCAGAAAGTGCATTCGGTTGGTGAGGGCTCACTGCTAAGGCTCCAGAAATTGCTACAAACTTTTCTAACATTAACCCCAACCTAGTTAAAATATGATTTAAGGGAAAATGAAGATGATGATGATGATAAATAAGGAGTTGTAGTTAGGAAGATGATGCAGCTTCATACCAGGCTGGATCTGTTCTTGTTCTTATGCGGGATTCTTTAATTCTATTCTCTAACTCAATCAGAAGATCTGGAACTTTCTCCTGACTTAGTAGTAAGTCAACCTCCGTCTAAATCAATCAAAAATTTAATTTTTTTAAATTAATAATTCAATCAATTAAATATATTTACAACAGTGCTTCTAGACAGTTTTTAGTAAAAAAATTCCATTCTGTGTCTAAATAAGAAGATATCAAGTCTGCGTAAAATTTTATTCTAGTTTAGAAGTATTTAGCCCTCAGTAGGAAGAACTTTACAAGCTAACCTTTCCATGAAAATAGCTTCACAAAATTTTTCGAAATGGTACACACAGTAGCGTTTGTGTAAATTACCGATTCAGAGCTTATAAGTTTACAACTCAATAGTAATTTTTAGGCAATAATTCCATATTTTAACAATAAATTGACAAAAGCCCTCTGTAGCCAGAACTTTTCCGACGGAAATAAGTTCCCTCATGGTCATAACAGTGAAGAAATCTTAGAAACATTTATTACTAGCCCTTGACGTCCCTGATATTGACTTTCAGGATATTGCCTTATGGCGAGGAACCGGACGTTAAATTCTTATTGATTGATTGATTAGCATGTTATGTCAAGAATTTGTACCTGGACTTGAAGAACAATAGAAAGATGACTAGTATGTAGACATATGTGATGTGTATAGAATTAGCATTTAATTTTTCAATATTATGCGTCTACTACACCCTTAAGCTACTTCAATGTTAGCAATATTTCAGGCATAAGCACTTGTTTGGCTAAGATACCATTCAAAGGGGTTAATACAGAGGAAACCACTGCTATAGCAGATTAGAATGAGTCCACTGAATCATTCTGTATAGTCTAATAGAAATTGTATTATCGGTAGTATCAAAATGATTAGGCATATAATAACAGGTACACAAAATTAAAAACTACACTGTGACTTTTATTCATCAATGTTTATGGCAGAGAAAATAAGCAAACAAATGTGAGAAAAAGTAGTAAAATACATTGATTGATGCAGCCAACTGTTCCTTAAGCTCAGAATGGACTCTCTTCAGAATATCCTTGTGCTGTGACTCGTGCAGATTCTTAAAATTCTCAGAAAACTTGTGATATCTGTGCCAAATAAGAACAATCAATACTGGTTCGATGGTGCAATAAATCATTATCTGTTCAATTTTTGAATTTTTGAAACAATTCACAGTTTGTTCAATTGCGCATATAATTACCTACTTTAGCGCTACTGTGGTTTATTGCATAGAGTGGCGCTCATTTACCAATTGTTAATATTAATTATTATTATTATTAATATTATGATTCATACAAATATTATTATCATAACACGTCATTTTAAACTCTTAATCTTACCAACATTAAAAAAAATATTCAAATGTTTCACAATTTATAATTTATAGCAGCACTAAACTACATTTGAATTTTATTGTACAATAATCTTGAACTGTAAAATTATTTACAAAAATCAACAATGACTAAAATTTCAAATTTAAAAAATTATACAAATAATGAAATCAAGGTTAATATAGTAATAAATTTACTTGCCTAATGCCCGATACGCATTTCTGAACAATGTTATCGATCGCTTTTCTGAGTTTCGGTAATCTAACTGAGCTTGCAACTGCTCCAGATTCCTCTACACTCACACTACCGGCTTCTGAGGAGCCAGCTGCTGATGAGCCGACTACTGATGAGCCAGCTACAGACGAACTGGCTACTGAGATGGCTACTGATGAGCCAGCCAGTGATGAGCCGGCTACTGATGAGCCAGCTAATACTGAGTCGGCTACTGATGAGCCGGCTACTGTGGCAGCTACTGATGAGCCTGCTACTGATGTTCTGATTATTGATGATGAGCCTTCTGCTGCTAAGACGGCTTCTGAAGAGGAGGCTATTAAGGAGCCAGCTAAAGATGAGCCGGATTCAAGTCGTACACCATCAGAGTTTGGCACTAGAGATTCAGGTTCCTTAGATTCCATCATATTGTCAAAATTAAAAATCTCTTGTCTCAATCTAACCAACAGTAAAATTTTTGAGCATTAATAAAAGAATAAAATGTTATATCCTCCTCAAAAACTAACAAAGTTTAATAAGATACTTAACTGTAATGTTAAATATATATTTTTAGAAAAGTATATGCCAATTATACAATTTTTATTGTATTATATTTTAGAAATTATATAATGATTTTATTATAACTATACAATTATTTAATATAAAATATAACAACTTTATTAACAATTATCTAGATTTACGCAGCAGTCAGTCATAGCTAAGGAAATTGAAGGCATTGAAAAATTAAACTCTGGTGTAATAGTATTATGTTGATATCTGCTTATAGTCCAGTTATTTTTTTTTAACTGAGATAGTATTGAAAATGATGGTCTGAATGTTACCTAGCTTTAATACAAGACAACACACATTATAGTGAAATGATCAACTACGTTGATCACTTTTAATCACTTTAAAATCTATCACTTTTAATACCGCATGTTAAATCCGTTATGCAATTTTGTCCAATTTCCATGTAGCCAGTCCAGTGAATATCCGCGATTTTACTCTCAGATCAATGCGGCTGGGATTCGAACCCGCGAGAGTTCAATTCACCTCAGGGTCTCTCATTTTCAACTTCATGACGTTATCTACACCTCTAACCATTGTGCTATTGAGACATTCAATACCGATATAAAAATAAAATATAAGACACTAATATATTATATAAAGATGAGATGAGAGCTCCCAGAGAAGTTAGCATCTTAATAAATGACACATAATTTAATCAGGTTTTACGAAGAACCTAAAATAAATCTTAAGATTTATTTATGTATTAGAAATCTTTTCTTATAGATCATTAAATGTGCCAGTAAAAGAGTAGCTATGTCAAAAAAGTTAGATAATTATAAAAAATAACTCTATTTATCTCGTTGTACTTGCTAGCTAGATATATTTCTGATGGAGTGTACGCCGGTAGAGTTCAGATATATAGGCCTACCCAAAATAAGTAAATTATTTTTATCATTGTAATATTATTTATATATTTACTTTATTTTTTACTTTAATTTAATTTACTTTTAATTTAATTTACTTTTACGTTTCTATACTTTTCTTTATTTATACTTTATTTACTTTATATATTTAGGCTTACATTATTAATATTATTTATTTATATATTTACAAACATTTCAAATTTCCCAGGATTTGTTTACAAACAATAAGATTCAGATATATCTTCTTTTTCAGAAAGTTTCTTAACCGAAAATTAACAACAACAACAATAACAGCAACAAAATAATAATAATTAGAAAAAGACATTAAACAATTGCTGTAGTCAAAAAATTTATAGGCCTACAAGATGCAGCAATATTAATAAATTCAAAGTTAATCCGACGAAGTAAAAAGGTACAACAAAGACTATTATTGGGGTAAGGGGATGCAGGAAACTCGTGTAACTCTACTAGCTTTCTTTTGATGAAGTGAGTTCGCAGATAAGTAGCTATGGGCCCATATTAAACCTGAGAAGCCCTTCAAATGGAAGTGGGAGGGCACAATTTTTGACAGGTACCCTATACCTATTTTAACTACCTCATAACGAACTATAGGCCTATATAATTCTAGACTGGTGTTAAAAGTCTTAGCGACTTCCTGAACCAGTATAATTAGGTTAATTTACGTCATTATGCATGTAGATGTCGTGCCGTAAGCTATATAACGGCATGTGCTCTTTTTTCACAGTAATTTTAAAAAGTGATATTACAATGATTGTTGATCTGATGTAATAAATCGGTATCAATGAACTTAGCTAAAAATTATTTTCTTCACATCCATCACATACATACGTGTATTCAACCCAACAAAGTAATGCCATTTTTGGATGATAATGTATCTAATACACATGCGCAGCATTTATTAGATCCTTCATGTATAACCAAGCATTGTCAGGAGAATAGTAGGGGTGGAAATATGGGTATGGATAAGAATGGAAAGGATTAGTTGGACCCAAGATGTTACAAATAAAAAGTATTGAAGAGAGTGGATATAGATATACAACTGGCAAATACTTTAAGAAATAGGAAGAGGAATTGGATAGGACACATTCTAAGGAAAGATAGTTTAATAAATAGAGGCCATAGAAGGCAAAATAGAAGGAAAGATCAGCAGGAGCAGACAGACATTAGGGATATTGCTTTAAAGATAAACTCATATGTGGACATGCAGAGGAAAACGGCAGATAAAGAAGAGTGGAGGCGTAATATACCATTGACCTGCCAGTAGACAGTGCATTAAGAGAAAGAGAGAAAGAGAGAGAGAGAGGGGAAGAGAGAACTAAATATTTTTTTATTAATTGTGCCATCTATAGAATATTGCACTCTAATCGTTTACAGTTATAAACCGTCTAGTCTATCCGTCCTGTCGTACACTTATAGATAATTGCTTAAATACCGATGTCATATGCACGTATAGTTTTATACATCCCCTAAATTTGCATCCTAAATTTGCAGGTCAGTATATAAAATATAAATAATTATCTGACACGGACCTATAACCTATACTACATGAAAAACCTGTACCACGTTGTTCTACATTGACTTGAGAGTCTCTATAACAATAATAGCAGCATGCGAGAGTGGACTAACTCAGTAAGCATATGTTCAAAATCAAAGCTGTGGATTGGGTCTATTTGACTATATTTTCACAAATAATTTTGTTCGTTAATGTAGGATATAAAGACTTCAGTTATGATGTAACCTTATTTAAATGTCGTCTACTCATTTCAGGTAGACAAGTTTAATAGTCATAATAATTAACTGCGTAAATACAATCAGTAATTTTAGCAGTTAGGTCCTACACAATTTGCTTACCTTTATCTATATAAATAAATGTACAATAGTTTATATCAAAGATATTTAAAATAGGTAGATATGGCATGACTGTTGTTTCAGCGATGCCAGTTTTGTAGCAAGAGCGACTTGATTTCCAGCATGATTCATTTAATCGCGAGGGTAAACAAAGGCCCTTTGCTATATGTTTATTTAATAGTAATTTCTGTAATTTCAGATATATTTCATGATATTCGGTCTCTGAACGGTTTTAGGATGATGTATTGTTGCGCATTTTGGCATTCAAATTCCAGAAATTCGGAAACTAAAGAATGGGGAATATCCTTGAAGATATTTTAAATAAAATTTGTTAGCATTCTGTATTATAAAAATATACATCCAATTAATAGGAATTCGTTTCAAATAATTTGTTGTCATGACGATATGTTGGATAGATGTGACGATAAATGTGCTCCTAAAGTGTTTCATTATCATTCAAAAGCTTCACAAATGTTCAAAAACTACATTATTTATGCCTTTAAATAATGATCAGCTGATATTGTTTACCTCCGGCCAGCAAACTTAGTTGTTGGCATCTGTGCAATTCTTGAACTCAATGTTTACAATGTTTGAGATTGCCTTTGACACTTCTATGATTTTTCTTTATTCTATGGTTTCTATGTACATGTATATTATAAAATTTTGGGTTGTTCCACTTGCGCTTAGCATTGTTCAATAATTACATGTGAAATGCCGAACAACGTCAATTATGTGGCGTCATTAAAGTAAGTGTAGCCCAATTATGCAGCAATTGCGAGCAGGGCTCCAATATTTCGGAGATTTTTGACGAGATTATCACTTAGACCTAACTAATCATATACATGTAGTATAATATATATTGTGTATAGCCTACAATAGGTATACATTGTAAGTATATATTATTATATCGTTAGAGTATGTAGCTAAAAAAACCGTGTTGCGCTTGGGTTGCTGAAGAATAGACCAACCGTTGAATACACGTGTCGTAAAAGATGGCAAGGCACTAAGATCCAACCAAAGTCAGAAAGGGCATTCGGTTGGTGAGCGCCTTGGCTCCAGAAATTGTTACAAAATGTTTTTAAACGAATGGAAAATATATATATAATAATAATTTATAAGTATTCCGACACTAGCATATAAGTATTCCGACCCTGGGATTTAATGAAAGATGATGATGATGTATGTACCTGCATAAAACACAAACATATAGGCTTAGCAAGTTAGCGGAATATCTTAAATCTTCGAAAGAAAAAGTTAATATTAACCATGTAATATGCCTACGTATAGCATTGTTTATGTTTAATACATCATATGTTATTTATATTATATTTTTATTAGTAGATTTAATTTATATTTTGTTTACATTATTATTTAAATTTTATTTATAGCAATATGTTTAACTTAAACGAATGGATAATAGTCAATTCGTATCCCGACCCTGGTTAAATTTTGATTTAAGGGAGGATAATGATGGTGATTTATAGCAACATTTTTAAACTGATCATTTTTAAACTGGTGTTACAAGTCTTTGTGACTTCCTTAACCAGTATAATTATGTTAAGTTAAGTTAAAATATTTTTTAATCTGTCAACTGTGCTACAGCTGGATATCCGTTACTAAAGACTAAAGTCATGTTTAAAGTCAGTTCTTGTTAGTTAATATGTCAGATACGGGGTATAAGAATTTGGTTTTTGACAACACTGTATTTTATTAGATTAAATACAGAAATAATAGATTACAAGTGGAATTGCTTTGAGGGACGCATGCAATTCTACCGACCATGAAATTGGGGCGGATAAAAGATTATGAAGAGGATTGAAGAGCTAAATTCTGATTGGTTGATAACTTTGGAAACCAATGATTCTGATTGGCTCGTGAGCATTGCAATGATTAACGCTATATAACTAGGTGACGTGCTATGGAATTTTAGTTCTATTCTGAACTCTGGCTTATACGAAATTACTAGCTGAACTTGCCTAAATATAATTCTTTAAGAATTATTGCAGCAAAACCATAAACTAGTAGATTTCCTACAAGCGTCTGAATTTCTGATTGAATTCGTTAGAAGGCTGGCCTATTACACCCTCTATAGCTCGGTGTTAGTTTGCATGACACTAATACGAATTCTACGGTATGTCAAAGCAAGTAAGTGTGCCCCCGGGATTTGCAGATTTATGTGTATTTGTCTTCTAAACCCTCTATAGGTCGGTTAGATTAGACAATACATCATATCTCATATCCGATACAAATCCTAAATTGTACCAGAAACGCAAATCTAGTCAAGGCGTTTTCTCGTCAATGTAGGTAAAAACTGCTGCATTCCAATACCTCGCAGAAGTTAGAAGAAAAGAAGACAGAAGTTAGGAGATAGGAGAAAACAATGGAAATATCTAATTTATAGAGAAGTGCCGTGAAGCCATAATTCGTTCTGCTGTTCTATCTTATTTTGAACTTTACATAACTGACTGATTAAGATATATTCATTTATTCGCCTATTCTTGTACTTTAATTCTGCGTAGTTATCGTTTTACGCTCTGTTCTATTTAATGTTGTAGTTTAATTCTTTAGATTATATCGTGTTTCTTAGTTCATAATAAATCGTTAAAAGCATAAGCTATTTACCTTTTGTGTTAATATTTTAATTTAGCAAGAATTAATATAAGTTAAACACAAATAACACACACGATATAAATTACTGCATTTTGAACGCATAAACATGAGTTCTATTCGTAGCTGCTCCAGTCTAATTGATTTAGCCTCTTACTGGCTATATGAGCAAGAGATTCTTGCATCCTCCAGATTAATACCACCGAAGCATGAATAGTTGCAAAAATCGAACCCACGACTCCATTTCCGAATTCCTATAACGGACGGAGGATTGGAGAACCCTATAATGGGTACCCGAAGTGGGCAAGAACTGCCACCCAACGGGAGAACCCAACACGGGGAGAACTACTGGATTTGAATACTGCATCTACCGCTCCGCTGTCAAACAACCTACCAATAAGCCACCGTCTCAGCCTTAACAGGCTGTGTATATAATCGCTTTATAATTATTTCAATACAAGCATCCTTCAACGTGTATTTGTGTGTGTGTGTTTTTAATAATGTGTGCATTTAATATGCGCGTGAGTGTATGTGTGCACTTGTGTGTGTGTATGTATGTGTGTGTGTGTGTGTGTGTGTGTGTGTGTGTGTGTGTGTGTGTGTGTGTGCGTGTGTGTGGGTTGTTTCGGTGTTTATAGATTATGGGATATACAAATGATAGGATGAAGCTGCTGCAGCATTCAAGTATAGAAGAGGTTGAACGCCTATAGCATAGAGGCGATAGTGGCTAGCGCCAGCTGAAGTTGTTCTACATTAGGTACTATTATAGTACCTTAATGTACTAAAGTACTAATGTGGGCCAGCTAAAGTTTTGCACCATTTAGGTCAATTTAAACTTAATTTAGGAATACACTGCTATATAGGAAGAGGAAGGCTAAATATCGCTCTTAATATCATGAAATATCACGAAATATCACTGTTGCAGGCGAAATATTGCTCTGAATGGATTCACGACGCTGAGAAAGAGAGAGAGAGAGAGAAGGAGAGAGAGAGAGAGAATTTAAAGTAATCAAGAAAGAAAAAGAAAGAAATAAGGAGAGAAAGAGCGAAAGAGTGAGATAGCAAATTTATGTCATGGATAGATATGCATATCACCTTTGTTAATAGGATGACTGCTGAATAATAACAATAATAATAATAATAATAATAATAGTAAAGGTTTAACGTCCGTTTCCTCATCCAGGGATGATGTCAGGGACATCATCCCTGGATGAATAGGCCTATTAAGAAACGTTTCACTACATTATAATCGAGTAGTTGAAAATGTTGTTGTCAAAGATGTCGTTAATGTCATATCTATATAAAATTTATTAATAATTAATTAGTTTGGGACCATTTCCACAGAACATACCATATAATATAAATAGCTTGAATTATTATAAACTAACGACCATGGTACTTCTATCAGAAAGATAGATATAGTTATCGATGAGAAAACAGCAAGTAAGCATTTTACTATTGATCTACATGTATATTATATTATTATTGATGATGTTATTGATCTTATTCTTGGACTCGTTTTAATTATATAGATTGACTGAATTCGTTTCTCTTTAAATTAAATATTATTACATTTAATTCGTTAGAGTTTCGTCGTGTCTTGTATAAATTCTTTTCAGAATATAATTTGAATTCGAGGTAAGAGTTGTATTCTGCGCCATTTGCAACATTGCGTTGCAGCAGATAAGAAAACAACATTCCGTCTAAAATAGTTTGGAGAATAAACAGAAAATTTTAGCCACTGGTACCGAAAGTCAGTCAGTTTTTCTCAGTTTATTATTATTTTAAAGCTTCAATGCAACGAGATCTGAGTTTGCTATAGAATGTATTAGCTAACCTGCTGTTTATTATAAAAGATATATTTACTTTTTATTTACCATCATCATCGTCTTTCCTTGAATCCCAGTTTAACCAGAGTCGGGATAGTTAGTATTGGCTACTTTTTATTTACCATTTATTTATTCATTAACAAATTTGTTCACGTTAATTCCTTACCAAGTTAGACAACTATCAACCTATTCGTGATTAAAATTATCAAAAATAGTGATGTGAACGATGCGATGTTGCAAAAACAAATGCAACAGTAGTTATTAATATAGCCTAACAAAAGCTTTAAGACATTCGAAACTTTTCCTGTTTCCAGTGCATCATAAACTTCGTGGTACTATGGCAGGGAAGTGTATTAGAGGTTTCTGTCTGGCTCGCTAGCTTACAGCGACCCTCAGCTATCAAGCCACCTGTGTTTTCTGTTTCAATTCATTCTTCTTCATTGCCTGAGATTCGCTTTCATCTTGGCGTACTATTTTATATGTTTACTAGGCCTAATGTCTTTGAGTGTATTATGCGCATTACTTGTATTTACTTGTATTTTAACTTGTTATTTCACATACGTAAATAAATATATAGTCCTACTTCGGAAGAGTTAGGTGTGGGCAAGGAACTTGAGTTTATAGCTTCAGTAATTGTAGAATGTAATCTAAATGACAGAATTAATTAAACATTGAAATATATTAAAATATCACAGAATAGTTTGAAAATATTGCTGAGGCGTGAGTACCGATGACAAGAAGCGCAGAGAATACTGTACAAGTGTTGTATACGAATGTATAATTTATGTATAGAATTTGATGGTTTGCTAAACTATAAATGCATGGCGTCTATGTTTAGCTTATGTGCCTACAGAATGTAACATATTTTCATTCTCGAATATTCTATTCTATGATTCAAGTTCATCAAACTTTACAGACATAGGGGCCTACTGGAACAGTTGGGATATATCAACAAAATTCCAGTAAACCGGGCGTAGAATCCTATGATTAAATTTAAATTGTAATCTTTTCACAATTAACCTCGTCATGTCCAACAAGGCGATGACCCTTGATGCTCTACTTCAAATGACCCCTATAGTGGACAATCGTGACCTTATTACCCTTGCTATAAGGCATCTATTTCTGGGCCAGGTCAAAGGTCAACCTTGCGTCCGAGATGTGTTCTTCCCGGATCATCGAAAGGATTGTCGATACGCTGAATCAGTGGACGCGGCTTTGTCCTGGTTTAATATGAAGGAATACGCAGTGCTGTTTGTCTCCCAGGTAAGATAACGCCTATTTTGTTTTTCTATCGTTGGACTGATTTTCTGGACTTCAGAATATGCACCGTTTTGGACCTTTGTTTTGCTCACCGACTTGGATTTTCTTAATAGCGCTCGACGTTGTCATTAATGACAATAACACTATTTGTTGTTAATTAAATAATTAAGTTTTGCTTTGTTTGTGCTTATGAAATAATGTCTAATCTAAACTTAGACACTATATAGGTAGAGAGAAGGTCCTATATAAATAAATTATTGCGCAATACTATCTCTTGTCTATCATTACTCTAAGAATCTAAACATTTGAATAACAGTAATAAAATAAAGCAAATAAAATACATATAAATATTAGACTATTTAAAAAGCTCAGCACGTAGAATATCAAGTAACATTATGAGGTTTAAATAACTGTTCCTGAGGTTGAGAGTTCCATTCCCAATGGTGAGTTTGCCGCAGAGTAAATTAAATTTAAATTAAGGCAATCTTCTATTTAACTTATACGAATGAATTTAATAGACAAGCTTAGCACTCTCATTTCGCAATAAAGTGAAAAAGTGAAGTATACTGAAAATTGTAACGTTCGGTGTCTTCGATGTCCGGGACGCCGAAGAATAGACTGTAAACTGCACATATAGTAAGATGCAACTGAGCAAGAACTGAGACAGGCAACGTGAAACGACCTCAGAAGCCATATAATACCCAAGCTATTGGCTACATTAAGGTGTAGATTCGGCATGGTCTTTTGTAAAGGAACTAGCTCGCTGATCAATGGTGTGCTCTTTATGGAGGGTGAAAAGCAGCACATGCGTAGGAATATGTACCTTGGATCTGCCACTTGGCAGAACACTTGAGAGAGATGACAGTTATTAAGATTCATTTAAAATTTAGTATATTATAAATCTGTTATCGTCTTAACAATTTTAAAGATCTAAGCATCAATGTAACAAATGTGATTGGAATTATTTTAGGCTGTTTTTTACTTTTGGCTGTTTTCAGATTTAAATTCCTGACTTTAAGCTATTTACTGATTTTAGGCTATTTTCTGAGTTTAGGCTATTATCTGATTTTAGGCTATTTTCTGACTTTAGGCTATTAGGCCTATCTGATCTTAGGCTAGTATCTGATTTTAGGATATTTTAAACTATTTTCTGCGTTTAAGCTATTGTCTGATTTTAAACAATTTTATTATTTTAGGCTATTATCTGATTTTAGGCTATTTGAAATATATTCTGAATATAGACTATTTTCTGGTTTTAGGTTATTATCTGATTTTAGGCTATTATAATCTATTTTATGTTTTAGGCTATTTTCTGGTTTTAGGCTATTTTCTTGTTTTAGGCGCTATGCAAGCTGCAGGATGAGTACGGTATTCACAAGCTCCTCGATTCACTCACCATCGACTCCAAGCTACACAGTATCCATTCCAGTTCCGCCTGGAAAAAAGTAGGTCAGTTCAAGGTATCTAGCGAAGTTGGATTAAAAGTCAAATACCGATTATCGTGATAAATATATATAGTTATTTAGTTATTGACTTTATTTGATTGATTGTTTTTAATTAGAAAGTGTACGAATAAGGATTATATAGTGAGTAATGTATACTATATATACACGTATATATATCTATATCTATATATATATATATATATATATATATATATAATATATATATAACATATATTATATATATATATATACATGTATATTGTCTCTCTCTCTCTCTCTCTCTCTCTCTCTCTCTCTCTCTCTCTCTCTATCTATATATATATATATATATATCTATATATATATATATATATATATATTATATTATATATATACATGTTATGGTATTTCAGGCTTCTCACTATATACAACTCTATTTCCTGATTGGTGAAAGATGAAAACACAGCGATTCCATTCAGGCGATATCTGGAGTCTGAGCCGTAGGTATTCTTTAGCTTAATTTTTGAAAAATAAATCGCTGCATTAATAAACTGTCTGAAATAAGCAGTACAGAAGAATCTGTGTAAGGGAACGTTTCAAATAATGCTAGTGATTTAGATGATGCTAGTGATTGAAATTATTCTATAGTAATTTAAATGACGTTAATGATTCAATGATGCTAGTGATTGAAATTATTCTATAGTAATTTAAATGACGTTAATGATTCAATGATGCTAGTGATTGAAATTATTCTATAGTAATTTAAATGACGTTAATGATTCAATGATGCTAGTGATTGAAATTATTCTATAGTAATTTAAATGACGCTAATGATTCGAATATGCTATTGATTGAAATGATGCTAATGATTCAAATGGGGTTAATGATTGAAATGATGCTAATGACTTAGATGATGCTAGCGATTCAAATAATGCCATTAATTCAAATGATGCTAATGTTTCTGATGATGTTATTGTTTCCGATGATGCTAATGTTTCCGATGATGCAACTGATCCAAATGATGTAAATTATTATATGTAGGCTATTAGCGTACAACAACCAAGTACTTCTATGTACTTTGTTATTATGGGAGATGGATTTAACGCTCTTGGTTTAGCTACGCGTCAATGAACGAAGATAAGATCCTTCGGCCCGGTTTGTTCATGGATGAGTGACCAAAATGGAAGCCTGAGCCTGTTAACACTTTTGATCGAAAAAATCTCCAGGGTTTTGAAGGTTAACTTAAATCCGCAACTGTTGCCATAAGTGCGCTATCAAAGTCAACCATTACTAATAACCATGAAAAGAAAGGAAGAAATGTCGAAAACAACAGAATCATTGACTAGAAAGGAAGCTATGAAAACACGTGCGGTTGTGATATAGGCTATGTAACCATACGACCAAAATGTATTACTGATTAAATGTACAAACAATTAACAGCTTCGCATTGTTTCACAGAAAACTGTGGGCAAAGCGCATCTGTGATAGGATTAAAGATCGGAAGTGGATTTACCGTTATCTACAACCGGTTCTAACCGGAAGTATATCACGTGACGTCTACAATAGAGATATAAACATTCTATTCGTAAAGTTACATCTACTCGATCCCACGACTGTTGTATCGACGTTCAACTATCTAGCTAAAGGTATGCCTCTTTTTAATTGCTAAGAAAGTCTATGATTTGAAAATGTTAGCATTTGAATTGGCTGAAAATTAGGGTGTTCTAAAAAATTAAAATGTTTGAAAATAAAGAATTTTTAACGGTTGACGCAATTACTTCTATTTTAGCATATTACTTCTGAGCATATCATTTCTCTGTAAATATTCTGAAATTTTGTTACTTATAATATATTTGCACCTTTTGATGTCAATTGAATTAGTATGTGTGCGATATCGTACTGCTAAGTAATTTCTTAAACGACATTTTGCATAATTTGCACTCTGATGCATCAGTTAGGCATTAAACATTTGAGTACTTAGTCTCTAAAGTCTGAACGGTGCAGGAAAATAACGTTTAAGTTTCTACACATGTACACTCCATTCAAGAGTGCTTTGCACACAGGGTTGTTAGGAATTGGGTAGCGAAATGGGTGCTGAAAGGAATTTGGTAATGATATCAGAGGTGTCATCTCATTGATTGATTTGAGACCAAATTGTCTGCAAACAATGGGGAATGTCATGTCGTATGTGGGCCCAGTGGCTCAAGTGGTGAGAACGCAGGGGAACTCAGTTCCACAAGCTCTTATTTTTCTGTAGTGCTTCCCCCTCTAGGGATCAGTATTAAATGCACTAGAGGACCTGTTGAATGAAAAAGGGGCCGAAAAATTTGATCAGTTTCACTCTCAATTCCCATACTGTGTGTGCGGATACTGAAAATCTCAGTTTAAATGCTCAAATGTCTGTCTGATCTCAGTGGACTGCCTACTGGCAGGTCCATGGTATATAACGCTTCCACTCTTCTCTGGCTTCCGTTTCTTCATGTCTACATATGAGTAGAACTTTAAATTCTCTAGCAATAGGCTACTCATTCTTGCTATTATATACCATTTCCTGGAGAATTCTGATTATGACGAGGTGAGCCCCCTATGCCTTCCTCAGTTTTGACTAACATTTACTGGGCAGAGTCTTCATTCCCTGAGAAAACAATCCTATTTACCCTAGTTTCTATGAGATTATCTATTTATTGCTATAGCCCTGCCGGACCTGAACCTTGAGCTGGCAACGACAAACTACCTCGGAGCTCCGCTAGAGTGGACGCTGGTGAGGGAAGACGTGAGAAGAGCTGTGGAGAAGCCTTCCTACCCCAGCAACGTGTCCAGACTGAGTCTGAACGAGGTGGAAGTGTTCTATGGGGTAGAAGTGCACGAGTTCATTATGAACGAAGCTCGAAGAATGGGACTTTGGACTGGTGAACACGCCTCGGAGAATAAGAGACTTTCTTCGTTGTCTGAGCGGATCTGTATTGTATCCTGATAACAGCTGGAGAGAAACCGTTGCGTGGAATGTTAAACCAAAACTGATTAATTTGTTTCCTTGCTGGATATTTTTTTGCCAATTTAATTGACGGAGAGTTGACTTCCTTAAAATGGAAACCTTTAAACTTGTATACGCTTAAACGAAAAGAATAAAGTTATTTTTATTCAGATATTTCTCTTTATCTTATCTTTGTCAATGCACCGATGAATTATCAGACTAGTTGCAAGATTGATACGTTTGACGATGATGCAGTTGATTCGCTGAATGGACTGGAACTAGCCCAGAAATGAACTAGCCCAGAAATGCAGTTCATTCACTGATAATTATATAGCAATGAAATTATTGCTCTCTTCAGTAAATGTTTTTCATATCGTTTGAGGGTGAATCGATTTGTTGTGGCATGTGATGGGGACGTCCCTGACAGCATCCATATATGAGGAAACGGATGTTAAACCTTAATTATTTATTATTATTACCTAGGACTTTTTAGCTGTATGTTTCTATGTTCTGTCAAATTGCAGGTCCATGGTATAAACAAGAGCCGTTCCTAGGAAGTTGATCCGATCAGAAAGACTAACCCTTGAAAAACCCTTAAAGTAGCCTTTAACTTTGAAGAAATATGGGTTCAGAGGTGGTTTACCTTGACTTTCTAGAGGCATTCCTTAGTTGCTGCTGAGCCGCTTTTAACAACACGTATATATAATAAATAATAACAATAAAGGTTTAACATCCGTTTCCTCATCCAAGGATTATGTCAGGATCATCAAATGACATATACTGCATACTGTAATGAAGCCCGTTTGAACTAAAGTTCTATTGATCGTTGCATGATGTCATGCAATGTGTCGTTACGAAACTCGACAGACATTTCGCTGCTCGCTCTTCTTATTGCATGATTGCCGAATTTTCTCTGAAATGAAAACAATAATACACTGAGCAAATGACTTAATCTATAAATGTAGTTATCATAAGTAAGTTCAAGTATATTTTTATATCCTTCTTTTATGATAATTTTGTTAAATGTCTTTAGCAACAAAATATCCACGAGTTTCCACTAATCAGTTAAATAGTTGCCAGGAATTAGGATTTTTCCACCGACATCGCCACTAGCTCCATCATCACCATCATCATCATTATTATCATCATCATCACCTTCTTCTTCTTCTTCTTCCCTTGAATCCCAGGTTAACTAGGGTCGGGATTAGAATTTTTGTAGCAATTTCTGCGGCCTAGGCGTTCACCAACCGAATGTCCTTTCTGACGCTGGATGAATGATGGCAAAAGTAGAAAACGTTGGATGAATGATGACAAAAGTAGAAAACGTTGGATGAATGATGACAAAAGTAGAAAACGTTGGATGAATGATGACAAAAGTAGAAAACGTTGGATGAATGATGACAAAAGTAGAAATCGTTGGATGAATGACGACAAAAGTAGAAAACGTTGGATGAATGATGACAAAAGTAGAAAACGTTGGATGAATGATGAAAAAAGTAGAAAACGTTGGATGAATGATGACAAAAGTAGAAAACAATTAAAACAACAAAGCAACTCACCGGCGAGTTTTCTATTGCCGATGGCGGTCAGGGCCACGTAGAGCTCAGCCACTGGGTGGAGGTCAGGCCTAGTGGACGTGAGGCAGTGGAGCCAGATCAGCAACAGTCTAAACCCGTGGTCTCGATGACTGTACTGGCCTGTAAAAAACAACAACAGTTAAATACACCTGGTTAAGCAAGGTATAGCTGACTTAAGTTAAAAAAAAATCCAGGTCACATTACATGGCTACATTGTATTATCTAATAGAGCTAACCAATTACTAAACGCTAATGAGCTAATATGAAGAAGACAACAATTTCTTTAGAGTAAAATTATTTATCAACATCTGAATTGGATTATTGAAGATATTAATGAAATGGTATGAATAATTATTTAAGAATTAATGAAAGAGAGAGAAAAAGAACGTGAAACGGAGATAAAAAAATTCCTAAACCAAATCCAAGTTTAACGTCGATTTCGACTTGGTAGCATATCAGTGATGAAGAGAAGATTGGATTTGAACCCTGCACCGACGAGATCAATGTGGCTGACCAGATTGACAAACTATAAGCAGTAAAGTAAACGAAAAATTACCTGTGTACTGATTAGCAATTGCGTTTATCTGAGCATTAGTAAAGTTCCAGTATTTCGCTAGCTGTCGCCACTCGTCTGGTTTCAACTGCTTGGTCGCTAATTTCCACAGCATGTCTCTCATAAGGAGCATGTAATCCGGTGGCACAGCTGCCATTGGTTCGGTAGCATCTCTGAATGAATTACGACAACAACATATTACTTATTGATTTATTTATTTCAAAACCATTACACCTTAAAAAAATAACACAACCATAGACAATAAAATGCAGCAGTGTACAGTGACTTGTGTCTTCCTGAAGAAGCCTAAGGCTAACTGGAATAAAAATTTTAAACCACACATGAAAATTTTTACATTTTAAAAATTACAATCATATGCACACACTTTGGCAATTCCCATTCACATATACCTGTAGATTGATCTCAGGAACATACAAGGTGAGTTCTTCATGGGTTCGAATCTCGATCAGCCTGTCTCAAATAGAATCTTTCTAAAAGAAGAAAGATATGTTACTCTATATCTTATTAATGTTTAAAACGAAAGAGGAGTTATTAAAATTTCTATTTATTATTCATGATTTTATTCATGATTTGATGCATTATTGTATTCATTACTATTTATTTCAAGTAAAATCCTTTATTAAAACTGAAAGAGATGTTTATTTATTGTACAAGCTCTATCTTGTAGTCAGCTAGTACAATCTAAAC
Organism: Enchytraeus crypticus; assembly: GCA_905160935.1. Lineage (NCBI taxonomy): Eukaryota > Metazoa > Annelida > Clitellata > Enchytraeida > Enchytraeidae > Enchytraeus > Enchytraeus crypticus. The sequence continues at coordinate 1,234,247 of CAJHZI010000794.1, forward strand.
ATTCATCGTACTAACAAGTACTTAATGAACGTACTTGCTTGAGAATGAGCCTTCTTCGGTGCTTTCAATGTAAACTTCAGAATACTCAGTACCTTCATCATAAAACACACTCGTTTCAACCGACTCGAAGTCGTCAATCTCTTCTTCGTCATCCAATGGATTCTCTGCCAGCAGGAAGAACTGTGACGTCGATACATCCGTCAGATCTGTGGAATTCCTCCGTGTTGAAGGTGTGGACGACTCACTAGCATACACATATCTGTATCCCGGATCCGCTTGATTTACTGTTAAATCCGCCTGATAAGGATCCGCAGTATCCGGTGGAGTAGGCGGAGAGTAATATTCGTCGGTGTATACGTATCTGTATCCGCGATCCATCGGATGGACTGTTAGATCCGCTTGATCTTCGAGATCCGGATCGACGCTTGGATATCTTTGTGGATTTGAATAAGAGATAAGAAGGGACTCACTATTGAGATGGGATCGTCGTATCTTTTGATCACCTTCACTTATAATTCCTTGAATAACACTGACGCTTGATGAATCCGACTGACCACTGTTAGATAATCCAGCAACTGTGTCAGATCTTAGCTCAATGTTATTTGAATAAATTACGGTGTTGGATGATTTTGTTCTGGGCGGAGCTATGGGAACACGAGGACCCACGTTACTACTTGCTCCTACATCGGAAAACGAACCGTTAGAGCTGCCCTTCATTGAAGATCCAGCTAGCGCCATTTCAGCAGCTGAGGGAGAAAGTTCTCGATAAACGCTACTTTTTCGATCAGTGTTAATGCCTCGATCAATGATACCTCCTCCATCAATGCTACCTCCTCCATCAATGCTACCTGCTTCATCAATGCTACCTCCTCTAGCATCCCTGTCATTTAACGATGTGCTGCTTAAACTTTCCGCTATTCCCTCACGGCATTCAGTCAAGGTTGACTGGGAGCTCGTCTTGCTGTCATCAGATGCAATACTTCTACGATTCGATGCTTCAACCATATAAATATCTGAATCAGTAGTTTTATAAATGTTAGAACCTTTAGAGCCATTTACTGCATCTGCTGAAGTTAGCTTTATATTGTCCTTCGAAGTGTCTACTTCATTATACGTTGAATTTGATCTATTTGACAATGCATATTCAATAGTTTCTCGAGCTGAATTCAGAGAGTTGTTATCTACCACGCAGTAGATGTCAGGGGAATCTCTATTAAGGTTCTTTGTATTCTGGCTTGTGAGTGTATTCAGATTATCTGCACCTGAATCCAGCGGATCTGGAATAGAAGTTAGAGATCCCAATGATGACTTAATTAAACTTTCATTCCCATCGGAAGCCAAAGATTGAGTCGAGTGAAGCGAAGCACCAGGCAGCTCGGGCTTACTTTTCTTCTGCTCTTTTGTTTGAGCGCGAATTTTAAATTTAAAAATGTTTGTGATTGATCCAATTGTTAACTTCTTCTTCTTTAAAGCTTTCTTTACAGATTCCTTGTCAGATGTAGGATTATGAACATGTTGCTCTATGTTATCGTTTTGCGTTGAACTTGGTACGTTATAACAGCTCTTATGAGAGACTTGATTATCGATTACTTGTTCTGAGCCGGATAAGGTTTGACTCATATGCGATACATGGCTATGTGAGTCACCTTCAACATCAGGACTTTTTTCTATATCCTCATGCTGACTCTCACTTTCATCTCTATCATGATCCAAACGCTCATACAGTATCGCCTCGTCCATATACTTTGCTGAGTCTGATGAGATCATAGAACTTCTGTGATACTCAAAATGGGACTCGTCAGTGTGTTCTACTTCCGCTTCTCCAATGAGTCTGGACTCGGAGCTGATCGGGACATCAGTTGTAGCCGAGTGTTCGGTTGAAACTTCTGCGTTCTCACTGAGAACATTCTCAGAGTTCACAGTTTCGTTTCCTGATATTCCAGCGGCAGTTGAAGTTCTCGTCGCATCATCTACACTTGAAGAATCTCTTTCATGGGGGAACCTATCATTGTTTACTCCGTTGCAATCATAGTGTATATCTGACGCTCCCTGCTCTACTTTTACGCTATAGTTTAGATCTGACTCTTCCTTTTCTACGTCCATATTAGCTCTGTCCACACTCGATGTGCCCATGTCTAAAAGAACGCCTTCTTGATCTCTAGTGTTGCCGCTGTTCTGATCTGAAAAGACTACTTCTATATCAGAGGAGTTCACGACATCAGCTGAAGATAATACGATGGCATTAGTGGCAGAGATATCGGTAGAAACCTCCCTGGTAGCATTTTCCTCATTTCCCGTAGCATTTTTCCTTCTTCCTGTAGCATTTTCCTCATTTCCCGTAGCAATTTTCTCATTTCCTGTAGCAATTTCCTCTGAAGTTGATATTTCCCTAACCTCAACCTTCAATATAAAAAAATCAAATAATTTCACTATTTGATGAAGTATTGTTTAAGAAATGCACAATATTTAGCATTATAATTGAGTGAATCGCCTACATAATAAAATAAAATGTTCTTGAAATTTGTCTAAAACCGATTTCCTAACGAATTGAAAATTATTAAGTGATTAAAATAACAAAATTAACGAGACATAGGCTGAACAAGGCATAAATTCTCTTACTGTGCTGTAAATAGCCGACAACATAGATTGAGCATCGAAACTAAAGTAATATCTCGATTGTTACAGCTCCAAAAATAGAGAACAGAATATACCAGTATCTAGAAACATTATTAGAAATTATAAAACCAAACAAAATTATAAAACCAAAAAAAATTATAAAACTATACTACTTCCCTGGAATCCCGGTTAAACTAGGGTCGGGATAACCTACAAATCTATTAAAGAAAACTATACATCTACAGTATAAAAATGATAAAACTATAAAATCAATATAAAAAAATTAATTAATTAAAAATAAATATAATAAAAATAAATATATAAATTAATTAATTAATTAATAACAATTATAAAACAATAAAACTATAAAACCAATAAAAGTTATGAAAATAATTCAATAAGTTATTATTAAGATTACAAATATTTAAAATCCGTTTCCTCACTCGAAGAGTATATAAGGATATAAAAAACTAACATACTCACCATTAAATTGTCTTGATCGTTATGAAGGCTACACAGTGTATTGGCTGACTGTAGGCTACCTGAGCGATTCAGGCCACTGGAAGAACCATCCAGCTTCTCGTGTGTTTCCTCGTCACCTAGAGGCAATCCAGTTTCGTCAACTTCATCGTAATCCTCCTGAAAAGACGTCCAAATCACTCCCAAATCACTTGCCATCATCAGTCCCTTGCGTTCTGAAGAGAACATAGGGCGGCAACATTTCTCCATTCTTTTCTGTCTTTAGCAACCCTCACAGCATCTTCCCATGAAATGTTCAAAGTTTTCAAATCTTTGTTCATCGTGTTGAACCAAGTAGTTCTAGGTCTTCCTTGACTTGGCTTCCAAATAACTTGTTACTTAATATTATTTTAAAAAGTTATTTCAACGTTCTTCATTATCATGTCACTTGTAATTTTATATTATTTTTAATTGTTCTTTCAAAGTTCTTCATTATCATATCACTTGTAAATTAATATTATTAGTAAACTATCACTATTATTATTATTATTATTATTATTATTATTATTATTATTAAAGACTGTAGGAATGTTAATAACCATTCGTACAGTAAAGATTAATCTACAAAGAAAGAAATATAGAAAAAGATAGAGAATGTGAAAGAAAGAGAGAGAGAGAGGGAGAGAGAGAGAGAGCAAGAAGAAATGTAAAAAGGACATCATACAATCACAATTTCAGTAGATGATTCATTCAGACTGTGTAATTGCTTCAATTCAGTAGGCCTAAGCTGCTGGCTCCCAGGCCTAAGTTGCTGACTCCCAGGCCTAAGCTGCTGGCTCATAGGCCTAAGCTGAAGAGTTCTCTGAGATTTAATAATGAGATCTACTATTCCAGAAAAGCCGGCTCTCACTGCACATCCGAGTGCGTCTAGACCTTTCTGTGTGCAGAGTATACAAATTTTCAACAAAGATATAAGCAAGCAATAAGTATTTTTTTGCAAAATATACAACGATATATATATATATACATGTATATATATATATATATATATATATATATATATATATATATATATATATATAATTCACAGATTAGGCCTATATTCGTAATTATTATATGAATACACGAATACATATTACCTAAATGTGTGTATATTTATATTATTTGTATTTATATACGTTTATAATTATTGGCTAAAGATAATTATACCTACATATATATACGCATATATTTACATATTTATTTAGTTATATTTGTGTATAGTAAACTGGATTGTTCCGTCACTTATCTATTTTCTAAAGGCAACATTTATCTCTTAATAAAACGGGTTTTCGTTTTGCAGAAACACCTTGTAAATTAATAATGGAATATTTTTTGATTAATATGATCAGTTGACCAATGGAGAAAGTGTCCGCTGGGGACATCTGACTACGAATAAGTATGAACGAATTAATTAATTTAATTTCGCCACTGGCTCTAGCCAAATAAATGGCTGGAGCCAGTGGCGTAGTCGGTAATACACTCAACCGCGGATCAGTATGTGCGGGGGTTTAAATCCTGGCCTCGCCCGTCACTGATATCGCTTTCGAGTGAGGAAACTGACGTTAACCTTAGCTTTACCAGCTTTAATATCAAGTTCATAAATTAGATTTAACACTAAATTCCACTACCTTGTCCTTTGCGGTGGAATCCCAGCCAGACTCTAGGAGGAGCTGAGCCATTAGAGGCTGCTCATGCTCTACGGCTAGATGAAGAGCGGTTTGTCCTGACTATAATTACAATTAATAAAGTTAAATTTATCAAAATTACAATTAATTTATTAAAATTGATTCAAATTTCAAATACTGCACAATTATGACAGTAAGTGGTGCATGAAATTGGCTTGAGCTCAGTTTTACGCCAGTTTCCAGTATTGAAAGTTTCCAAAACGATTATCATCCGAAACTTATTCCCGAAGGTTCCAGTATCGAAAGTATATCCAAAAGTCTCCCTTCGCGAAGGTTTTCGGGACCAGCACAGGATTTGAACCTTAAATCTAATGATGTTCCACAGTCGAACAACTTAGATATATCTTTCCGGCTCAGTAGAAAAGTAAAATAACAAAATTTATTTAAAACTTACAATGATCACAACAAGTAAAACATGTATGTGTAATAGCATTTGAATGATTCTCATACCTTAATAAAATCAAATATTCTTCTATCATCTATTGGATAAAAAAATAAATTGTATTACTGTTCATCTTTTAACGTGAGTTTGCAGTATATTCTAATGACTAAAAACTTATACAAATTTAGAAAGTGCAGCGTGTTGCAACTAAACGGCTTCTGATTGCTCTGGTGTAATCCCTTAGCCGAAAGTTATGCAGCTTTTTAACAAAATTTGTTAATCACAGTATTCAGAACCTGTGGGCCCAGAGACAAATTACAAAATCGAAGTAAATAAATATAATAAATAATAATAGACGAAATTGCAGGTTAAAATACAACTTACTGTTAAAACTAGAGTATTAAAAGTAGCTTCTTTTGTTGAAATAATTAATTAATTAAAACAGTATAGACCAACTTACCTCATTGCGAATCTTGCTACTGCATTGGCCGTCAATCAGTATTTGACCAACGGATACATGACCTCCAATGGCCGCTAAATGTATGGCCGTATTTCTGTTCTGAAAGAGAACAGAAATAAACGTTAAAAAAAGCAAAAAATATTAATAATCATTGAAGCGCTTTACTTCATGTAGTAAAATTATCATAAATATATTGCTATGAAAATAGTAGTATTAAATTAGCATTTAAATTACAATATGGGCACAATTTCCAACTTTGTCTACTTATTTAAACTGGTAATAACGAATAAATGGAGAATTACTAAGCACATGATATAGTTAGATCTAACAATAGACAAAGAGAAAGAGAGAGAGAAAAATAATTATATTTAACAGATAATTTTGAAATTCTAACTCATGTTTCATTACTTTGAGTCTATACAAAAACGTTACAGTTTTGATTTGAATTTTAAAAGTTATAAATTAAAATGAGAACAGTTCAAATACAGCTACCAGAACTCCGAACACTAACACCTAGAAATAAAATAAAATTTTAGAAAACGATATTAAAATAGATTAATTTAGCTTAATTAAAATAGAGAATGCGCGTCCGAGACTCGAACTTGCAGCCACATGGTCAGGCAATGAGTCATAGCTCGAAGTATCATTCAATTCATATAACACATGACAAATCCTGAGGTGATTTGAATTATCGTGGGTTAGATTTCCGGCTGCGATGATCTGAGAGCAAAATCTCGAACATTCACTGAACTGGTTACACGGAAAATGGATTAAATTGCCTAACGGTTTAAACATGTGGTATTAAGAATGTTAGGCATCAACCTAGTTGATCATTTCACTATAATGCGTGTCACTACACATATGCTAGTAAACATGTATTAAATTACTGTTTGTATATTAAAAGTTTTGCTGAAAATATTTTACAGCAACTAACAATATTTTCATTTTTTGACAATTTAAACCCGTAATATGTATTCGTTGATTTCTAAAAGTAAAATAGTTACACAGTTTTGCATATCAATGCCTCCAACATCCCAACCAAGAATTTCTTCCACTGCGTCAGCATGACCGCTAGATGATGCCAGCATCAATGGTGTCATCAGTTTCTGCAAAACGAACAAACAATCCATCATTTAATGTAGGCCTAATTAAACTAAATTCATATAAATTAATTCACATTAAATTTATTTAAAAGTCATTTAGCGCTAATTCTAGCGATAATTTAAAGAAATTATTAAAGCGACATTTCACTTGCAAGGACTAAGGGAAAAACAAAACAAAAATTAAATAAAATAAAGCTTCCCTGATCTTAATTAAAGAATTTAGCCTTACGAAAAATGTATAATATAGTTTACACGGCTAAAATATCTGAAATTCTGAATGTTCCTAGCAGAAATGTGATATTAGCTACTCTTACAGTGGTCACGCTAGCTTGCAACGTGCTGTCTTTCTCTTTCTGTCTGTCTGTCTCTCTCTATCTCTCTCTCTTAGTGCACTGCCTACTGGCAGGTCCATGGTATATAATGCCTCCACTCTTCTCTGTCCTCCGCTTTCTTCTTCATTTCCACATATCAGTGAGTCCTTAAAATCATCTATCATACCTAATCTCGGCCTGCCCCTGCCTCTTTTTTCCTTCCATTCTACCTTCTATGACCTCTATTAATAGACCTTCTCCCCTTAGAATGTGTCCTATCCAACTCTTCTTCCTACTTCTTAATATATTATATATTATATGTATAAGCGCAAATTGCTTAATTTATCTGGTGTATGTTTTTAATGCGTATATAATTTTGGTTCCTACGATTTATCTTCTCGGAATATGTAAGTGTCTCACCAAGGCCTTTTTTTCCGTTCATACGCTTTTTCATCTATTGTAGATCATTTGTCATGTAGTTCTTATGAAATGCGTGTGATAAATGAATGAATGAATGAATGAATATTATCAACTGTCTATCTGTACCAACTCTCTGCAGAACTTCCTCATTTTTGAAACGCACAGAGCGATCATTTGATACACATAAAATTTTAATACGAAACTTGAAGTTTAACACAATTTCTTGACTGCATGTAGCCTACTGGTCAATCGTATCACACCGACTAAAATTATATGCGTTCGTACTGTATGTGAGTACTTAGTGTACTACCTCAAGGAACCACTACTGGCATGCAATAAAATTTCCCTAAAATTTCCAATATTACTTCAAGATAAGCATAAAAGTTCTCGATATGTTACATATTTGACATACATGTATGCGTTAATCATATTAAGACTATTAAAAAGTATGTCTATGCTTTAAATATTAGCTTAAAAGAGCTAATGTTAAAAGCTGGTAAAGCTAATGTTAACGTCAGTTTCCTCACTCCAAAGTCAGTGACGAGCGAGCCCAGGATTTGAACCCCGCACATACTGATCCGTGGTCGAGTATCTTACCGACATCGCCACTGGCTCCAGCCAGTGGATTTAATAATTAAAGTTATAAGCAGCCCATATTGCATATTGCGATTACACAACAAGGAATAAAAACGAAAACTGCAAAAACATCAACTAAACAGGGACGTTCTATAGCAAGTATAGTAGGTCATGTGAGTAATTAAAGGAATGAAAGAACATCATCATCATCATCATCGTTATCATCATCATTATCATCATCATAATCCCTTGAATCCCAGTTTAACGAGGGTCGGGATACAAATAGACTGTCTCAAATCATCTCTGTCCTACACCAAACCGCTAGCCGATCCCTTATTTGAGACTTTTCCATTCGTTTAAAATTTTGTAGCAATTTCTAGAGCCTAGGCGCTCACCAACCGAATGCCCTGAATGAAACTGATAGGAATGAATGAACAATAATATAAAAAATATCTCCAACCTGAGTTTGCCTGTTTATTTCAGCGTCAGAATTCAGCAGAATTCGAGCAAAAACCACGTGACCCCCGTCACAGGCCAGGTGAAGGGGGGTTCGACCCTCCTGTTGGTTTAAAATATAAACATTTCAACGTTCATGAAAGTTCTAGATTGTTCTGGAATTTTCTGAATAAAGAAATTCAAAGTAGTTTTGACTAAAGAATATCACGTCCACGAATATATGCTCAGTGCCGTGTTTAAATACGGCAGTGAGCATGTATGGTTCATGTGTTAAAATTGGAGTAAAAACTGGTAAAAAGCTAATGTTAACGTCAGTTTCCTCACTAGAAAGCGATGTCAGTGACAAAGTGTTGGAATAATCTGAATAAACTATGATAATTACAGCTTAAATATTAAGTTAGATAAAATTATGATTCAGTTCAGTAGAAAATATTGCACCTGATATGTTTCAACATCTCCGATAATAACATAAAAAATGTAGTTATGTGAAAGTTTCAAAATGTGTAGCTTATCAATAAATTATAGATTAGATTTAAATTATAGATTCGATTTAAATTATAGATTAGATGAATTATAGATTAGATAAATTATAGATTAGATGTAAATTATAGATCAGATAAATTATAGATTAGATGTTTGCCGTTCCTGGCATCATCCTTAGTCTCCTTAGATGAGGAAACGAACGTTAAACCATTATTCCCATTACTATTATTATTATTAAATAGTAATCTCTAGTTAGTGTAGAATGACTAAAATAGAACTTACCAGATCCGAGCTGTTAACTTGAGCTCCAGCATTTATTAAGATTTCACAGATTTCCTCGTGACCTCCCTGTGCCGCTAGGTGCAGTGCTGTTAGCCCCCTCTGGAATCCATCAAAAATAATTATTATAATTATTATTTATTATTGTTCTCTAGAATCATTCTAGTATAATTATTAAAGTTATTATTACTATTATCTAGATTCAGTCAAATATAATTACTACAATTATATTAATTATTAATTTATATTCTTTTATTAATTATTATATATATATATATTTAATTATTACAATTAATATTATTATTATTCTCTGGAATCATACAAATGTAATTATTAAAATTATTATTTAAAATTATTCTCTAGAATCATTCACAGTGTAAAGAGATAGCTACCGTCGTTAATGAATACATCAAGCACTCCAAACTCATACGAAACTGAATTAAATATGCACATAAATGCCAAAATGTCATTGGGTTAACTTCTTTTGTGCGCAGTACCTGAAACTTTTAAGTTTTACCTAAAGGCTTTCAATTAGTACAATTTAGAAACGGGTGCTGGCGTAACGGTTACAATGTTCGCCTCGGACGCAATTGGCCTGGGTACAAAGCCCAGGTCAGTCAACGCGCAACCCACTCATTGAGAGCATAGGTTCAAAGTACATACCTCACGACGTGTTCAGCCGAAATATTTAAATTCACAGCATGAATATTGTCGGCAAAATAGAACCTACCAGTCGGCAAAGAACGATGAGGATGTATCACCGTGAAGTTTATCTCATCACAATGGCTAAGCCATACTCAATGTTGCTTTTAGCTTGGAAAATATAAGACCACTGCGGCACTTTTCGAATGTCTTCCTCACTTATAGTTATTCTCCTCTTGTGATCTCATGACAAGTGCCGCTATTGTTCTTTAAGTCTTCGATAGACCATTCTACATCCAATTAAATAATTAAGACATTAATTGGGTAGGTTTTTACAAAACATATAAATGTATAACCAAGAATGGGTCCAACCTTATCTCTGAGATTAGGGTCGACCTCAAACACTAGAAGTTGATCAACCGCCTCCACGTGACCCCTTTCTGAGGCAATATGCAAAGAGCTTCTGTCGTTCTAGACATGACAAATTAAAACTCTTATTCAGGATGATATGAATTATAAATTTGAATATACAAATATCATCATCATCATTGTCTTCCTTTAAATCCCAGTTTAACTAGGGTCGGGATACGAATAGACTTGATTCATTCGTTTTCGTATACAGACATCATTACTGAATATACAAAAATCGTTTTATAAACAGCTTGCATTTAAAAATAAACACGATTATTTATATATCACATTAAACCAAAATCCTGAATTAACCTAATCCTAAATTGAGAAATACAATCCAAATCGAAAAATAATCTTCACTTCAGTCTATATCTATTGTAATAATATCTATTGTATTAAAATGTTTAATAAATACTTTAAGAAACGTTGACCATTAACTAGAACCTTGCTTAATAGGTTAGGTTTGATGATGTCATGCAGTGAAGTGATGACGTAATCAAGAACGTCTATGCTGTTGTTAACTGCTGCACAATGTAACAGACCCATGCCTTGCTGAAACACGTGAAAACATAAGCACAATAACAGACACATGTCTTGCTGAAATATGTGAAAACATAAACACAATGTAACAGACCTATGTCTTGCTGAAACATGTGAAACATGAAACACAATGTAACAGACCCAGGTCTTGCTGAAACATGTGAAACATGAAACACAATGTAACAGACCCATGTCTTGCTGAAATATTTGAAAACATAAACACAATGAAGCAGACGCATGCCTTGCTGAAACATGAGAAAAAGCATGAAATTAGCAATAGTAATATAAATATCTAAATTGCCGTAATTCTATAACTCTTTGGATGCAGTGCAATAATCTCAGGTAAATTCGAACATGGACTGAATTAGCTTATAAAAATTAAAGATAGGCCTATATGGATACCTGGTAGAAGAACGTTAGAAACTCATTTATTCAAGGCATTGCAAGGCATTGTTGAAAGGTTTACATGCAGTCTTTAGGTTTAAGTGTTTATATGTAAACATCATAGTTACGCTCAGAGATCTTAAATTCTGCCGAAAAACTAAACTCAATCAAACCATAGATCTGCTTCTACGGATTAAATCTTAGAATCTAATACTCTTAACTTAGCATAAAAGTTTACTATCAAAAGAACTAGTGTTAAGAACTAGTTTTCGTGATCTAATTTTCATTGGCTTCTAGAAAATATATATTATAGTCTTTTTTCTAAAAGTGGGTTTAACTTCACGGTCAGAAGCTTGAAGGTCTTTTCTTCAAGACTTCAGGTGCACCGGTGTACCCTGAATGGTGAATGTTCTAGATTATACTCTCTGATCAGCTCTAACGGGAATTGATCCTAGGACCTCAGGAACACCATATGAACTTTCATACCGATATCAAACACGCTTGCTCATAGAGCTACCAAGAAATTCAAATATGCTATAGTGTCAGATACTATAATAAAAGCTAAAGTTAATGTTAACGTCAGTTTCCTCACTCGAAAGCGATCAGTGTCGGGCGACTATACTATAATAACTATAATAGACACTATAATCAGACACTATATATAATTCTAGGTGTTCCTGACCCACCCTATTGACGATGGTTAGTTTAGCTTTACGGCTCCTGTGTAGCAGGCGAATAACCTCAGAATGTCCAAACCACGCCGCCCACAATGCAGGAACCATTCCTATCTACAGCATGAAATACGGTACAATTAATAATAATAAAAATAATAATCATCATCATCATTATTATTATTATTATTTTTATTATACCGATCATAATAATAATAATAATAATAATAATAATAATAATAATTAGCCTCACATGTGCCCCTGCGGTCATGAAGTCGACGCTTTAGGTCTCCACGGCCTCTCCTGCAAACGAAGCTCAGGTAGAATGTCTCGTCATCACAATTTAAATGACTTAATATGGCGAGCACTTTCAAGAGCAGGCATCCCTTCCTCTAAAGAACCAAGTGGGTTGTCCAGATCAGACGGCAAACGTCCGGACGGCATGACTTTAGTGCCCTGGTGCAACGGTAAATGTGCCGTATGGGACGTCATGGTCATTGACACTATGGCAAACTCCTACCTGAATACGACTTCAGTCACAGCCGGTGAGCTGACCGTGATCTATATAATTGTCCTTATATGGCCCGATGAATCTTGATTGGCATAGGCAGACAAGAGCAAACCGGCGATAAGCGAGAGACATCTTTTCTTTGGCAAAGGCTTTCCATGACTTTGCAAAGATTTAATGCAGTCTGCTTCAATAATTCTTTTAGGCCGATTGATGACCTCGAGTAGCCGGGCGGCGATTCAGCACGTATTGCTTGAATCGTTGTTATCAAACCCCAGGTTCTTTACACCGGGGTTAAATTTAAATTAAAAAATTTAAAAAAAATTAAAAATAAATACAAAATAAATAAAATAATAATAGTAATAATAATCATATTATTATAATTATGATGATGATGATGATTATTATTATTATTATTTATTGCTATTATTATTATTAATATTAATAATGATAATAATAACCTTCGACAATTTCTATAGCGGTATCATAGCCGGAGTCCGGTCTTCGAGACCGCTTTACAGGTTTCTGTCAGGTCATTATTAATCCTTAACATGGTTAATCATATCTTTGCTATTGATAAAGCCAATCGGCAGAAAACGCCTATACATGATTAACTTACCATGGGCACAAGGGGATATCCATCATTTAATGACAGACCTATGCGTTGAACCCAGGCCACTTGTATCCGAGGAGAACACTCTCAACGTTACATTATACACTCCCCATATTGGAAGGCAAATAATTATACATTGCTCGTAATTAGGCAACTGGTTCGATTTCTATTTTGAAGAGGTAATTATATCCAAAATAATATATGTCAACACGTTTTAAATAAATTATTCTGTTGAATCACTGACTCAATGATGTTTTGTTTTAGAACTATGTCGTATCGATAGTATAATAACAGTAATGTAAACGATTTACCATCTGATTTTTAATAGAATTATGATGGCAGGGACGTCCGGGCTACAACTGTCCACGCTTCAAATTAATTCTATCCTAAGACCTTGAAAAAATCATTCGTTAGAGCGAAAAAGATATCCTAAATGGCAGCATTGCATGTGGCCAACTATCATACTATAGTATAGAACATCTAGCATATGCTATGGGCCAGCCGTTAGGCAGTGCACTAGAATAAGAACATCTAGCCTAGTAGGGCTACACGGGCGAAATTTCATGTCTTCGGATGCTGTATGATAAGCCAAAGGTGAGCTTACAGGACTGTCAGAAGTCATTTACGTATTGATATATGCGTGCTGAGGGGACGTCCCTGATATCATCCTTGGATGAGGAAAAGGACGTTAAACCTTTATTATTGTTATTATTATTATTATTTATTAATTATTATTATTATTATAGGTTACATGCCCAGGCCGGATGCCAGCAAGAGAGACAGTGCTTCAAAATTAATTCGTTAAACAAAGCTTTACTCACTTATACGAGCGTTACACTTATACACGTATCACTTATACTTATATACTTATATACCTATATACCTACATTGCTTTATACTTACTGTATATACTTATATACTTATACTTGTCACTTATATACTCACTTTACTCACTTAAACTAGGTTCACTCATTTATGATACGGTATCACTAGTGTATCTACTAACCTTATCGGTGATATTGGGATCAGCTCCGGCTTTGAGCAGAAGATCCACAGCCACAATCTGACCGTTAGCTGCAGCCCAGTGTAGTGCGGTGCGGTCCAGCTATAAGCATCACAGTACGAGTGTAAGTATAAGTCTGTGTGTGCGTATAGGTCTGTTATTTGTGTGTAAGTATAAGAAATAATAATGATAATGATCACCTTCCCTTAAATTCTAGTTTAACCAGGGTCGGGATAGGAATAGACTTTCTCCAATCCTCTCTGTCCAACACCATATCATCAGTCAATCCCCAATTTTTGATATCCTTCTTAATTACCGCATCACACGTCAATTGTGGTCTATCTCTGTCTAGCTTAACATCCAGTTCTTCCCTCCAAACTCTTTTTACTACATCCTCATCTGCCTTTCTCACAATAAGCCCATACCATCTAAATCTCGAATGAGCCAACCTATCCCCGATCCCCTCAACATTCAAATTCATCCTTATATATTCATTGTCCATTCTGTCCTTCCTAGTTCTTTATTTTAAAAACATTAGATCTGTAAGTATACGAAATAAATAAAGTAATAATTGTCTAAAAGGGCTACGTAGACGACTTACACTATTCTTGGCATCGATATTGATTTTGCCAGTCTGTAGAAGTCGATAAAGAAGCTCTGCATCGTTTCTTCTTGCTGCCTCGATCAGTACCAACTCTTCCTCCAACACTGTTCAGCAGATAATCGTGTTTTGTTAAAAGATATCTATCGAATATGACATACTCATTAAGTTAATATAATAATGATATCATTACAAGTAGTCAGCACTGTTAATTATCCGATTTGCAAATTGTAAAAAGCGATGTTGATGACGAATCAGTCACGGGCATCACATTCAAATGTGGAACTCGACGTTAAATTATCGCTTACTCAATTTCTCTCTCTTCAGTGCACTGCCAAGTGGAAAGTTCAAGGTACATATTGATACTCAAAGTGTGTTTTCTTGCTTCTTAAGTTCACTCCTTAGATCAACAAGTTAATCCCTTCACAAAGTCAAAGCCTTATCCATACCTTATGTAGCCTATTGCTTGGGAAAAGTATGGCTTCTAAGGTGGTTTCCCATTGCCTTCCTCAGTTAGACGGATTATTTACCAGTTAATCCTGGGGGAGAATATTTCATGGTGAGATGGGTCCCCACTTGACATCCTCAGCTCCTGCCTTTAGTCGCCTCTTCCGTACACGCGGCAGATTGTGTGCGGTTGCCCTATTCTTTCAGTGGTCCAACCACACCCGAGCAAAACACGGGGGAGTATTACTATATGCATAATTTATTATACGCACGTACTTACGTTGATGAGGCTGTAGAGAGGTGACCATGGTGCAGTCCTCGTTGTCCGCAGGGTCCAGTGCTGCAGGCTTGAGAGAGAGTTCCTGACTCCTGAGGAAGTTCCTCATGTGTATCGTCAGGAAGTCCCTGTTGATATCCGTCATCCTAATGACGAGTCCACCAAATCTAAACAAATTGCGATCCTAATTATGATCCTAGTGGTCAGTTTTCTTCCTTCAGATGGTGTTATGAGACTGTAGAATTGCGAAATCTGGTGAGTTAAATAGCTTGGATTTGGCTCAATATTGTACGATGTTGTCATCTTGTAGTATTGAATTTTACTTTGTTATTATTATTTTTACTTTACTACTAGCATTTTTAAACTATCTAAAAATACACTCTTGCGAGCATGTCATGCAAGCAGGCTATAATGCACAATCTGAATTTTAAATTGGACGATTCCTATCTATGACCAAAAGTTTACCGTCACGATTTTTATGTAAAGCTAACCCAATTAATAATACACATCATACAGTGAAACGATCAACTACGTTTATATCTATTACTTTTAATACCACAGATTAAATCCGATATAAAATTTATTCCATTTTCGTGTATCCAGTCCAGTGAATTTCCAAGATTTTACTCTCAGATCAGCTTTAACTACATATCGAACTCCTATCACAACGGATATGAATATCGAAAGAGGGACCAGCAGGGAAACAAACCTATGGACTTCTATTTATCAGACAAATTTATTACTTACTCGGCCAAACAACCGGTTCTAATAAGCTATATACGCTGCATGTAGTTAAAAGTCTTATAAACTCAAGTTACGAATCTGTATTCAGCTTTAAAGCATTGCCAATAACGCGTAGGCTGAGATAAGATCACAGGCCTAGCAACTGGTGTAGCAATCAAAGTCTAGTAGGCTACTACAGGGCAATTAATTATAGATAAACTGTCAATAAGTACGTCACTTTAGGCTTATTGATTGAACACAAAATTTATAGGACCGCGCTTTTAGTGAATGATCTCTAAGGTATGCCAATGTCTCATGAATGTAGACCTGTAGGTAAAGACCTAAAGGTCCCCACTCGCAGTCCATTCGTTGGTGTACTACTCGTTTATGAGAGAGTTTTGTCTGCTTTGATCAAATCTTTGGCTTCAATTTAATTATGGATTTGTTTACTACCATGCATGCACACTTGATTAATTAGCCGCATCGAGTGATTTCGAGGAACTGCATAACGTACGATTTCCAAGTATGGATCAGCGCTATAGTATCACTAAATTCTAACTAGACCTACAGTTTAAATAATTAGTAAAGATAATTTAAAAAATATAGCCTAAAGTAGCAATGGTACGCATTGGGCTTTCCTATGAGCAGTTCCATAAGAAGTTGAAGACCTATCTTTTTCATCTCTCTTTTCCATCCAGTGTCCATGAGCAGCGACCTGCGCCTAAACCACCTTTTCTTTAACTCCCTTTACTTTCGACTGAATTTCTGTATTTTGGAATTTGCACCGTTTTTGGACCTTCTTTTTTGCTCGCCGGCTTGATTTTGTCTCAATAGTGCTCGATGTTGTCATTGATGACTGTAGCACTCTAAGTGTTATTATTGTTATTATTATTAGGCCTACATGTATTTATTTATAAAAAGAAAATGATTTATTGATAGCTGTATTAAATAGAGATGCTATAGCTATGCCATACCTTAAATAACTCATATCTAAACATAGAGGCCCTCAAGAAAACTGCTTCAATTTAATGTTTGTGTAATTCTTAGCTACCATTCAGATTGTCAGCCGGCTAAATGCGCATACATGTAGGCTACAGCGTATATACATATTGGCCGTACCTGTGCCGGCAGGTGAACAAATGCATTTTAGGGAATGCCAGAATTTCTAGCTAGAGCTTATTATTATTATATTAGGTGGCAAGTCTTGTTTAACTTTTAAACGATTTTCCTAACATCATGATATTAATTCCCATGGGTAGTATTTCAGAGAGCACAGTCTCAGACATAGCATTGTACAACACTGAGTCATGGCATAACATTGGGTAATTATAACGTTTCTGGGCAAGTAATATTACGGCATATGGCTTGAACCAGAGGCGATGTCGGTAAGTTATTCGACCGCGGATCATTATGTGCGGGGTTCAAATCTTGGAAGACCCAGTGTTGGAAACTTCGAATGAAAAAATTCCATGGTGTTTGGAGATTATTCTTAAATCTGCGCCGGCTGCAATCGACGCGCCATAAAAAAGCAACGATTACTAATAACCATGAAGAAAAAGGAGGAAATTGGTCTTAAAACAATCATAAGTGCTTCCTGATCCAGTTAGACAGTTATGTTCATAGAATAAAGAAAAAAACCTATTTTAAAGATATTTGGTCATGTTTATGTTTTATGTTATGTTTTGTTTTGCTTGTTTTGTATCCTGGCAACAGTGCAAAATGGCGGCTCCCGTTGAATTAAAGAGAAGTAAACATATAAAATACTTTCAGCGATGTCTCGAGATCTTACCTGCCAGATACACGTCGTTAGACAGCAGCAGGTTAGGCAGCACTTGCGGTAGAGTGGTTATGATTTTTGAATAACAGACTTCATAGTTTAAAGAGCCTTTAAAATTTTAAATGTACTAAAAATTTGTTGGTTACTTTTTCTATTTATGATTGGGTTGAAAAATGGAAATTACAGAACTTAATTAGAGTGCTACAATTATCTGGTACAACTCTAGAAACGTTGTTGGCACTACTAAACCTATGAACAAAGCAATATTCATGAAATCAGCCCACATCTATAGAATACCAGTCGAGTGATTTTACAGATATGACAGAAACAATATTTATATAATAACATAACATTACAGAGTCAGGAAGCAATTATATGCTTGCTTAAGACTCATCAGGCTCCAACCTAATGGTTAAGAGTAGATCTTAATTTGATTTATTAATATTCTTTTTGTCACTTCTGCTTGTTAATTTATTGCCTTTATTCAATCTCCTTTGCCGATGATATGCAATATCTACATGCTTCACTCCGCAGTTTTGGTAATTGTGAATGTTTTATTTTCTCTTAGGATGACAGTGGCTTTCTTCGCTATATCTGGACTTGATATGTTAAAGGCTATCGACGTACTGAAGGCTGATAAACAAAAAATTATCGATTGGATCTATCGACTTCAGGTTACTCCTAACAGGGATGGTTAGTTGGTTTAAAATTTTCTGTACACTTGTCTAATGATGTTCTGGTTGTGCTTTACTATAAATGATATGACTGGAGCCAGTGGCTATGTCGGTAAGATATTCGACCACGGATCAGTATGTGCGGGGTTCAAATCCTGGGCTCGCCCGTCACTGACATCACTTTCGAGTGAGGAAACTGACGTTAATATTAGCTTTTACCAGCTTTTATATGTTTTCTAAAATATTTAATTTTGTATTTATTTGTCTGGAGCAATTGATTCCCGTCATATTTATTTGATTTTCATGATACTAGTATTAGCAATCATGTGGGCACTTGCTCTTGCAGTTAAAGGCCTACTCTTTTAACATCTTAAATTCCATCTTGTACCCATGAAATGAGACCAACATGTAAATGGATATTGGCTCTGCTTTAATAATGGACACTTGCTCATCGGCCTTGTATCATATCGGCCTCATTGTTCCTTGGTGCTTGAAGGCGTCTAGTGTCATTGCTTGTTGTTGTGGTGCTTGACGTAATTGATTTTTTGTTTTTAATTTTTGATTTTATAATAAACTTTAATAGTTGTTTCTATTAATTAATTTATAGTAATATATGAACAATCATATAAGTATCTAAGGTCACATATTGTATATCATTTTAAAGCGAACAACCTCGTTTATATTAAAATTGTTGACAATAGTAATTATAGACTCTGCTATAGCTACTAATTATGGTATTACCGAACAGAGCTATGGCTCTTTTATGGGGTAGCCTCTTTTGTATTGTTATTTGTTTATCTAACTACATAACATACATAACTATTGTTTGTATAATCTGTGCTGTGGTGAAAAAATAAGCGATACTAAATCTATATTTTAAAAAATAATCTTGTAAATTTAATCTCACCTCTGACCTTCATTGACTTCCATATGATTATCTCAATACATTTTATAGAAACATATGATTGTCTCAATACATTTTATAGAAACATATTATATGTTTTGTAGAAGCGGGTCTAAGTTTATTTCAGAATCACACGCCACTACAATATTACTTACAAGTTATAGGAAGTCCAAAAAATTATACAGTATGAATTCATATCAGAATAAATATTAAATAATATTTCAGTCAAAATCACAACCAACACATAATTATTAATTTGTCTATTCTATCAGTGGGCCTACTAGCAGTTCCATGTATTTGATCTGATATAGAGGCTACCAAAACAGCGACTAGCGCCATCTTATTGGTTACCTTAAAAATACAATTGAAGAGTTACAAGTTTATTTTAAACATGGTTGTAACATATGTGAAATATCTCTCTCTCTTAGTGCACTGCCTACTGGCAGGTCCATGGTATATAACGCCTCCACTCTTCTCTGTCTTCTGCCTTCCTCTTCATTTCCACATATGAGTGGGTCTTTGAATCATCTAACATACCTAATCTCGGCCTGCCCCTGCCTCTTTTTCCTTCCATTCTACCTTCTATGACCTCTTTTATTTTATATCTTATTATTTTATATTATATATTATATATTTATTTATCCTTTTTTTTTGGGGTCGTCCCTGACATCATCCCTGGATGAGGAAACGGACGTTAAACCTTTATTATTATTATTATTATTATTATTATTTTAATAGATCTTCCCCCTTAGAATGTGTCCTATCCAACTCTTCTTCCTATTTCTTAATTCATTTATCAACTGTCTATCTGTACCAACTTTCTCTAGAACTTCCTCATTTGTAGCCTTTTGAGTCCAACTAATCCTCTCCATTCTTCTCCAAATCCACATTTCCAATGCCTCCAGTTTCCTAATATCTTCCTTCCTTAAGGTCCATGTTTCACAACCATACAATAGCATGGTCCAAACCAAAGTTTTCACTATCTTTATCTTTGTATCTTTCTTCAGACTTTTTGTTAATAGTTCTTTTCTATTACCATGTGAAATATATCTATATATTTTATTATATATATATTATATGTATTATTTAATTATAACAGAGTCCAATCTTCACTTATGCGGCTTTCGAGGCTCTACAACTCTAAGTGCGCCCAGTGAGCTGGGACAGGAATGCGGCGACAGATCTGGCATGTATGACAACGGGCATGTAGCGATGACCTATACCGCCCTGCTGTCTCTGCTCATACTGGACGATGATCTTTCTAAAGTTAATCGTAGAGCAATCCTCTGTGGTCTGAGGCAACTGCAGCTAGCTGATGGAAGGTAAGACTGGTAGGCCTTTAAGTGAAAAAGTGCTAGTTTAATATTCATTTCGTTGCCAGATGATAATGCTCAAAAGGCAATCTAAGTATTCAGTCAGTCTGTTAATCAATACAAATTTAATGTTAAAAACCGATTAGTAATATATATATATGCATCTTTATTTCACCAAAAATATGGTAGCGTAAGTACAATAAGTACACAATAAAAGGTACACTATACAAAGTGAAATCATGTTCAGCGAAACAGGGCAAAGAGATAAAGTGTTCTAAAACAAAAAGAACATGAAACACACATGTACTTCGAAAAGCGTACAATAAACAAATAAATTAAATAAATTAGAGAAAATTACAATCTTTTACTTATTCATTTATCGTGCATTAATTTTAAGTTTTATTTAGTTTATTAATTTCAAAGTATAGACGCAAATAATACTTCCAGTTTACTTTTGATATATCCTTAACATTACATCCAATAAAGCAATTGTACTCAGACATTAGTTTGCATAATTCTTCATGCCTATAATCAAACATTTCACAGTAATGGTTACCCATTGAACGTAGCTTAGATAAGAACTTCAATCGTCGTGTAGCAATTTTTAGTTCAGCAGGCAATTGACCCATATAAAATTGACTTTGAGCTATAATATTCTTATCTAATGTATGAAAAAGCTTAGAGTAGATCTGTGTATATGCATTTTCAATGCTGCGGATTTGTGACTTAGACAGTGCAACACTGTCTAAGCTATTTAGTAACATGGGTACACATTGCGATTCAGTCAACGAAATTGTCACCTCCGGTGAAGAGGTGCCAATTCTTGAAAAAATCGCGTTGAGTACTCGAAAGAATTTTTGCTTCCTATTTTGTAAGTTTAATTTGAAATGCCTTGCAGAAACGACTGACAAACCTAAATACATGATTTCGCCTACCCATTGTATAGGTGTACCATTTATTAAGATTTGTGAAGCTTTAATGGAATGTCTAGGGCCAATACGAATACAAAATGTCTTATTACAATTTATCGATAAACCAATAGAACTAAGTTCTTCCTTGCATATGTCAGTAAGTTTCTGCAAGTCGTGAATTGAAATAGACAGTAAGACTAAGTCGTCAGCATACATTATTGAATTACAACCTTTAATAAAACATCCCAGCTTTGATTTCTCTGGTTTTTGTAACAGCCCATCGACTGTTAACGAAAACAATATTGGGGATAAAATACCTCCTTGTCTAACCCCCGAAGAAATGATAAAAGGTTTAGAGAAATTATTTTTATATATAACAACAGAATTTAGCTTAGAATAGCAATCTTTTAAAATTTCAATAAACCACCTTGGACAACTCCTATCGATTAGTTTGATAAAAAGCATGTCACATGTTATGTTGTCAAATGCTTTAGCTAGATCTAGGGTGCTTTAGCTAGATCTAGGGTGCTTTAGCTAGATCTAGGATGCTTTAGCTAGATCTAGGGTGCTTTAGCTAGATCTAGGGTGCAAACATTAACTGTAGATGTATTGTTAGTAAAGTAGTCCACTGTCTTTCTAAATGAATAGTAATAACAGAAAGTATCTAAAAGCATTTAATCAGTTTATTGATACAGTAATAACAGCGTTACAGCTACAAAAATAGTATCAAATATTTATTTTAAATAGAATTTCTTCTGTAATGTTATTATTCATTTAAAAAGCTTCTTTCTTGTTTATTTTGCTATACAAATTGATATTACTGTAAGCCTAGATCAACTTTGTGTTAGCCAAACAGTACACCAAGTGATATTGCATCGCATTTATTTACTACATCTCTCTCTCAGTTCACTGCCTACTGGCAGGTCCATGATATGAAACGCCTCCATTCTTCTCTGTCTTCCGCTTTCCTCTTCAGTTCCTCATATGAGTGGGTCTTTAAATCATCTAACATATGTAATCTCGGCCAACCCATGCTTATAAATGATTATAACTGACGTCCCTGACATTGCCTTAAGTGGAACCGGACGTTAAATTCTTATTGATTGATTGATTGATTAATAGATATGATATATTACTAAAGAAGAGAGATGATTATTGCATTGTTTATTGCATGCATTTACTACATATATAATTACTGCACTGGTTATGCTTGTGTTGACACCTGTGTTTAGTTTCAGTCCCACGCCCGATAGACCGGAGAATGACATGAGATTCGTCTACTGCGCGTGCTGCGTGAGTCATATACTGAACGACTGGAGAGCTCTTGATAAAGATCTCGCTTGCGACTATATTCTACGCAGTCAGGTCGGTTTTGTTGCTTATACGTTGTTTAGATTTAAGAGCGTTATGCTAGCTTGTACAAATATTCCAGCACTAAATATGAGAGAGAGATATTAAGGGAACGAGAGAGAGAGAGTGATAAAGATAGAGAGCGATAGAGATAGAGAGGGCGAGAGAGAGAGAGAGAGGCAGAGAGAGAGAGAGAGAGTACCGGAGTGGCTCAGCAGAGAAGAGAGCATCAGTTTGATATGATTATTTCATGATGAAGTGAATGATGGGCTCTTGTTTATTTTCAGCTATGTTTGCGACTCTGTCTGTCATACGTTGTGTATCGTGTTATGCTGAGTATGCTATAGTAGCTCTCTAGTATATTTTAGCAAATTTTACACCAGGCAAATTATGGTACTAGTTTGTTTGCATAGTTGATAGCAAGCTGGCTAGATAGAACTGTGTAAGGTCTTCTGTTAGCATCCAGCTGGGCCATATCTGACTGTATGTCTTATGGTTTATAATTACATGTTAAACGCTGTTTTTTTATTGTATATATATATATATATATATATATATATATATATATATATATATATATATATATATTAGGGTGGTCCTTAAAAATAATTTTTTTAATCTACTGTTCTCCAAGGTCCTATTTTCTTCCATTCTCTTCAAAAACATCACAAAAAAAGTTTGAGGCAAAAATATTAATATTCAGGACTTGCCCAACGTCATCAAACTTTCATCGTCTATTCTACATGTAAATTTTCAACACATATACATAGCATAATGTATATTTATGTCTAACAGCAGTTCACCTATTTTGCAGGTCCATTTATCTAGATTACAACAGAATGATCTCTTCCTTAACAGATGCTTAGCACTGTTAATGATCTTGGTATTTATTGCGGCCTTGAACTTTGGACGGAACTCTCCTCTGCGGGAGAGGAGATGAAGTTGCGATGATCTTCTAGAAGGAATTGATTTTGTTCCTCACATCTCGTAATGGAGGATTTTAAATGCTGAATGAGGGCTGCACTGCGTCCAGCTACGCCTCTGACAACTCTGAGAGATTTACAGATAGCTTGGCACCTCACATAATATTCTTGATTAATCAACTCGCTTGGATCGACTTCTAGAATTGAATCTGATCAATCCAAGTTGTGTAACAGGAAAACAGTTTTCTTCTTTGCAACGAAATCATGCAGACGATCTCTTTGCTGTTGGTTGCGTAAACAGAGTGATGCATTTTAGTAGTTCATCGGAGCCTTCTTTATTCCTCAAGGCTGCCACCATTAAAAACTTTTAGCCTCTTGCCCTCAGAGAGCAGAGAAATACTCTATTGGCCCTAGGCGCACTGACAGCTGATGAAGTTTGACCCAAGAGTGGACATAGATGAAGACAACAGACAAACATTCTTCAAATATTCCCATTGCTATAAGGTAATGATCCGCGTGATCCATTGGACCGCAGCTCTAGAGGGTACGCATACCGCGCACCTTTAAACCGTCACATCTCCAGCGAGTAAACCGCTCTCGCAATCGAGCGGGCTCAATAGTCTGTGTGGAGGATTGGATCATAGGAAGGTTATGGCTAGTTGCAGTAGTTCTTGGTAATCATTAGGCCTAAGTGTTTGAAACTCCTCCTGTTGTGCCATTACTAAATTTAAGATGTCGCTATTCCACAGACTCATTGTCATTGCTGTGTTCTCGTCATCTGCGAAGGGCGGAAGGCAGCTTGATAAATTTGAGACCAATATTCACGAAAATGTATGAAACTTTCCATGTTTGGAGATTTTGAAATGACTTTGATACTGAACATTTATTCCAACATTATTTCAGTAATATGATGCTGACAGTCAATGTTCAACAGTGGACTTTCAATGTCCGAAAACAGTTTCCTGTCGGACGAAAACTCCTCCTTACACCACAGTTTTGGAGATAGTTGTATCAACACATAACCCTCTTATTAAGTCACATAACCCTCATTGATCCACAGTATCAAGAAGTGTCAACAGCCTGAGTAAAAAAATTAGTAATAATAATGATAATGACAATAATATATCATTAATCTTGAAACTTGGCCAAATAAGCCAAGTTAAACAATGCAAAATATAATGCAAATCTTAAAGTCAGTTGGGCAAGTTCTAAATATTGTCTGATTTAGTTTTCTTTTTCATTTTTTTTGTTTTTTAGCCTAGTGAAACCAAATGAAGGGTTGGAGAAAGTTTAAAAATAATTTTTAAAAATCACCATTATAGATGGGACCACCCTAATATATATATATATATATATATATATACTGGATACAATAAAAATATATATATGTATTTATATATATACTCTACAGACCTATGAAGGAGGTTTTGGGCAGGGTCCACACCTGGAAGCTCACGGTGGATCAACATTTTGTGCCGTTGCCTCTCTCGTGCTCATGAACAGACTCTATGACACTCTCTCACCGGCACGCATAGAGCGACTCAAGCGTTGGTGTCTGTTTAGACAAGAGTCGGGCTTCAACGGCCGACCCAACAAACCCATCGACACGTGCTACTCTTTCTGGGTCGGAGCTACGCTCAAGGTAATTACTAGCTGGGTAATTCCACGGAAACAGAGCCATCATATTATTATCAATGAAAAATGTTTTTTCTAGCTCAAAATTTCATGCAGATTCCAAATATGTAATTAAATTATGTAATTTAAGTGGCCAGAGAAAGAGATGTAGAGTCTGTTGCCAAGGAGGATATAATTCTACGTGTAACGGAGCCTCAGACAGATCGTCGGGAATGCTGCTGTTTTCAGATCACAGTGTTGCAAGATATAACATTTAGTAATTAAATTTAATTTCCTCATCAGAAAGGATCTAAGACTGCATATATTGCATTGAACATTAGATTTAGTTTCAAGCTTTGCCACTGTTAAGTGTTAAACCTTCAGCAGTTCTGAGTTTTCACAGAATGTAATTCCATTACTACTTTTGTAATTCCGTTACCAGTCTAAGAATCAATTTTTTAGAAAATTATTTGATGTAATTTAAAAATAAAATGCCTTAAGTGATTAATGATTATAAACCCTGCAAAATGTATTTAGGACACATTTATGGGCTTGAACAATTCATGGAGTTTGGATGGCGAAAACTGTGACCCTCAACATCAAGGACTTTCTAACGTAATTCCGTTACCACAATGTGGCGCCCCCTAGTGAACACAAGATATTGTAATATTAAAAATTTATATTGGTACAGTATTAGTATGGGACACTTGGATATCCATGAAATTTAAATTTTAAACAAATCTTTAAATTTAGTTATTTTTTAGTCAGTAGTAATTTTAAAAACTGTAAAAAATTGTAATTCCTTTACCGTGGAATTGCCCAGCTATAATTTTCAACCTTTGTCATGTAAAATCAATGCTCGTCAATATATTGTCTGTAAATTAATTATTCATACCAGTTAGGAGCCGGATTTGAATTTAAGCATGATTTTAAACCAGAAGCTGAGTAGAGAAGTGGTTGGATTTATTTGGTAGCCAGTCTTTATGAGTGAATATCTAGAGAAATGCTTGGTTTGTGTGCTAACAGATGCTGAATGTCTTTCTCATGTCAGACATATGTAGATGTAGAGAAATGCTTGGTTTGTGTGCTAACAGATGCTGAATGTCTTTCACATGTCAGACGCGGATGCTAACCACGGATATCTCATGGATACCCAGGACTCGCTCGTCGGTGGATTCGCCAAATGGCCTGACAACGGGCCTGGTAAGCAATCTGACACTGTCTTCATCGAACTTGTCTTCAGAGAATAATTAAACTAGCTATCTTTCTTTGATTTATCATAAGGAAAACACAATGCTAAAGTGTTAACGTTGGTAGACTAATATTATAGCTATGTAAAATGAAACTCTTTAGATTAAGTGTCATTTAAGTACAGATCAGATATGTGCAGTTCTATTTTGTAGCCGCTGTTGAACAGGAGTTTGTCTGTTTCGTGTAATGCTAGATTGAAATATTAGGTTGAAATTGAAGCTTTTGTAAGCACTGGTATATATCTGTCTGAAATTTCATTGGCTTTCGCTGCAGCATAGGACAGATTAGAGTAGGCATTTTAGTAGGTTATGTGTGATTTTATTTTTATGACATTTGATGAATATGCCATTAGTGCTTGGCCTGTCGATAAATATTATTAATTTTTTTAATACTGTATAATCATATCGGCTGGCCGCGATCATTATATAACCTTTAATTGCATATCCGATAGTACATGTACTATATGCTGTGTAGTTGAATGTCTTAGTAGCATATGGGTTCCGTCATGAAGTTTTAAGTAACAGATCCTGAGGTGAATTAACCCTCGTGGGTTCGAATCCCAGCCGCGCTGATCTGATAGTAAAATCTCGGACATTCACTGGACTGGTTATACAGAAAATGGTCTAAATTGCCAAACGGTATATATTATATGGTAAACATATGGTATTAAAAGTGATAGATATCAACATAGTTGATCATTTCGCTATAATGCGTGTTTACTCTTCTTTAGTAATAATTTCTAATCTTATCGTATCATAAATTCTTTTGTTATTTAGATGCACTGCATTCTTACTTCGGTGTGTGTGGCCTCTCTCTCATTGGTGGAGCGAGGTACTCTGAAAGCCTGCGTGACATGAATGCTGCACTTAACGTCAGCTCTGATGCATACGACAGACTCTCGATGCTGCATTATGATTGGCTGAAGAAACAATCGCATGCGCGGGATGATCTCAACGTGGCCAATCAAATGGAGGTTCTGTTAAGTACTTTGCATCGTGAGCTGAAGGTTCTAGAATCTAAACTCAGCTCCTTCACAAAGTATGTAACCAATGTGCTACTTTAGCTGCTAGAGTATCGTGTTTATTTTCAGTTCTTAGTGTCTTGTTTGAATAACTTATTAGATTTGGACAACTCTGTGGTGTGTTGTTTTATTATTTTAGAATTGCTGTTAATGTTGCTACATTATGTAATTCATGGGTCATAAAGCCAGAGGTCACGGGTTAGAAGCCAGAGGTTACAGGTTTTAAGCATGGCTGGATTGTCTATGACAGGGCACTTGGGGTACTGAAACAGACATTAAACTTGGCATAGTAGTTTTACGGGTTTATTAGATCATAGTTAGATAGAGTTAGGAAGATGTAAACTGATGGTTCTTACTGGATGTAGATCAGGAATACTTTATTCTACACTGCTACTTCTACTGTTTTTAACTGTGCAAGGTACTGTTCTGAGTGTATATTCTGAGTGTATATGAGTTTATGAGCTAAAAAATTGTCTCTATTTACATTTCAGTGATGCCGATGGTTTGGGCAGTAAATCACAAACAGGAGCCTCAGCTGCTGTCACGTCTCCATCAGCTGCTAAAATGTTAGCAGCTGCTGAACATCTAGAGCACGTGACACACTGCCTGGTGGGTCTTCAGCTGTTAGGTATAGCTGCTGACACAGCTGTAGAGCTGCGTCAGTCTGCTATCAGCTGCTGTCTAAATGTACTTCATAGGCACTACAACCATGACCTGGACTCTATTAAAGAATCGTCTAGAATTTCTAAATGTGTGAGTACTACTATGTCATTGATAGACCGTAAGTCTAGTTATTAATTCTACCTGTGTTTAATGAGTGTAGTTATTCTCCCTGCTCATAATGTATGTAGTTAATTATTCTCCCTGCACGTAATGAATGTAGTTAATTATTCTCCCTGCGCGTAATGAATGTAGTTAATTATTCTCCCTGCACGTAATGAATGTAGTTAATTATACTCCCTGCGCGTAATGAATGTAGTTAATTATTCTCCCTGCACGTAATGAATGTAGTTAATTATACTCCCTGCGCGTAATGAATGTAGTTAATTATTCTCCCTGCGCGTAATGAATGTAGTTAATTATACTCCCTGCACGTAATGAATGTAGTTAATTATACTCCCTGCGCGTAATGAATGTAGTTAATTATACTCCCTGCGCGTAATGAATGTAGTTAATTATACTCCCTGCGCGTAATGAATGTAGTTAATTATACTCCCTGCGCGTAATGAATGTAGTTAATTATACTCCCTGCGCGTAATGAATGTAGTTAATTATAATGAATGTAGTTAATTATACTCCCTGCGCGTAATGAATGTAGTTAATTATACTCCCTGCGCGTAATGAATGTAGTTAATTATACTCCCTGCGCGTAATGAATGTAGTTAATTATACTCCCTGCGCGTAATGAATGTAGTTAATTATACTCCCTGCGCGTAATGAATGTAGTTAATTATACTCCCTGCGCGTAATGAATGTAGTTAATTATTCTCCCTGCACGTAATGAATGTAGTTAATTATACTCCCTGCGCGTAATGAATGTAGGTAATTATTCTCCCTGCGCGTAATGAAGTAGTTAATTATTTTTCAAATGTGTAGTGAGGTTAGTTCTTGGAACCTGTTCTATTCTCAGCTTTTTTTTCGTCTAAATGTGTAATGATTGTAGTTAACTGTTCTATTTGTGGCTGGAGCCAGTGGCGACGTCGGTGAGATACTCGACCGCAGATCAGTATGTGCTGGGTTAAAATCCTGGACTCGCCCGTCACTGATATCGCTTTCGAGTGAGGAAACTGACGTTAACATTAGGCTTTACCAGCTTTTTTAGTGAGGGCCTTTAACTATGGTTACAGCTGAGTAAACTCTGTTTTAAGTGCATATTGTGAAGATATTGCTAACGATAAGTTAAATGAGAATGTCAATGAAGTACTGCCACTTGTGGTTGTAATTATCATTTAGCTCATCAATGTCAGTCTTGGATTTGAACCGCCGTGTTTAGTTTTCTGCAGTTGAGCACTTCTGAACTAAGCCACTGTTTTAGCTATTTACAGAGTCTTCTAGTTTCCTTATGTAGAGCTTAGTGATGTTTTTTACTTAACTGTCTATTCTTTGCTCTCAAATAATAAGGATATTAATTTCTAATGATTAATTTAAGGGGTTCTATATTTGTTGCAATAATTGTATGTGTGTTTGTTGTTGTTTAGATGAATATTTATCTATACACTCGAATGATTGATGATTGAATTATTGATGATTGAATTATCGATGATTGATTATCGAATGATTGGTGTTTTTAATGATTGGTGATTGAGTGAGTGAATGATTGGTGAATGAGTGATTGATGATTGAATGATTGATGGATTGAATGATTGATGATGGTGACTTAATATGGTTTCTGAATGAGTAGCTGATTGAATGGTTTATAGGTTGAAGTAGAGAAGTGTGATATAAGATTGCTTCACAAATGTGTCAACATTCTGCTCATTTGCTCCAATGATCTGAGTACAATCAATAAAGCGGCTCTCTTGAAATCTGTTTCTTTGTTCTACGAATCGTTTAAGAGGTAACCCAACTACTTCCAAATATAATAAAATATATTGCAATATTATTGTGACGTCGTAATACTAGTTGATTACGTAAAGAATTCCCATTCTGATTTCATTTGTCCATGGCAACGATCACGGATGAATGTATTAGCTAGAATATTGTTAATTTACGAATAAGTATTGTTTTTTAAAGCTTAGTTTACGAATGGATTGTTATTATTAATTAGCTATCTGGAGATATTTTTTATTTATTTGAGTAACAACAATAATAATAATAATAATAAGAAAAAGAAGAAGAAAAACAGACATTGGAATATCAATTGTAATAAAACTTTGTCTTTGTAGTTGTGATGACAAGTCAGAGAAGGTTTCGGAAGTGCAGCAGTCGAATCACGTGCAGCTTCATCAGAAGACTTCAGAGCAGCAGCTGCTTGGTATAGAGACTATCTACGACTGTGTGTGCATAGCCTATATTCTCCACGATGTCTCTGTCTTCAGCCAATCTATATCAACATGTATCAAAGAATTCCGTGTGAGTGTTCTATTGTTTGTCATTAGTTCCTTGCGTTCTGTACAGAACATAGGGCGTCAACATTCCTCCATTCGTGTCTATCATCAGCAATCTTCACAGCGTCTTCCCATGAAATGTTTAATGCTCTCAGATCCTTGATGATCGTATTTAGCCAAGTACTTTCAGGTCTTCCTCGTTTCCTATTGTTTGTAGTTGCTGCAAAATCGACTAGCGCAGACTTACTTCTCTCTCTCTCTCTTCACAGTGTTCTGCCAAATGGCAGGTCCACAGTATGTATTGCTATTCCTCATGTTCGTGCATTAGTGAGCAGTACATCGACAAAGTTGACCGCATGGCAAAGTCTGTGCCTTTTGCTAAATCTTAGTCTTTTGAATAGGACCTCTGAAAAAAATCACACCTTGACCTTGCTAATTCACCTCCTGCTGCACATGCAGTGCATGTGTAGTCTATCTGCTATGACCTTGAACTTGAGTTGGGCCTTTTATCTCTAGCTACCACTGTGTATTTTGTATCAAGTAACGTTTAAATTATAATTCTATTCTTATCTGGTACAACATTAAATTTCCTAGATGTCTATATATGCAAAATATATATTCAGTTGTTCAAAGTCGTCTGAATTTGTTTGACTATTTCATAAAATAATTTCATTTGTAGAAAGCGAAATAATGCAATGCTATTTTCACTAAAAACCTATGATATATGCTAATTGATATTTATGATGTAAAATATTTGTAAGGCACAAAACTATTACCCTCTAATCAGTTTGCACAACAGTTACATTTCTAACCACTAAGCTACATCTATGATGTCGCTATTTTTCTTATTTAAATATTGTTTTTTTATTAGCTCCATTCCTAATCTCCATTATAATAAACGTCGACTGCTACAATTATAGACTAATTCTTCAAATAAATTGTGCGTTCGCTATTAGGTGACTGATGGTGGCTTTAGGAGGAGTGAAGAAGCCATATCTGATGGTAGGTCAGGTGTTATGTGCATAAATAATTTAATAAATGAATTAATGTAAATACATTGCCATAAGCGCTGTCTGTAGTGTCACTTCTATATAATTTCCTTCATTAATTCTAACCACAATGAGAGTAGTATTAACTTATTACTGCTTTGACTGCCGAAGTTGGGTGTAGTTTCTGAAATCTATCAGTCGCTGATGATGTATAGCTTATGGACTAAGAATTTTGTACCTGCAGTAGTAGTAGTGAAAATATTATTCACGTGTTGCTCACGATTAATGTATCTCACAGTTGTCTGAGAATTGAACAGTCAGTTGTAGCAGATTAATGACTGTTAATGTGTTTATTGTATTAATCAGCACCTTCTTCCTATTTTCGTCCTTTATTGAGGAACTTGATCCTGAATTTTCACTCATTGATTGATTGAGTTATTGGATTGATATTGGTCGATCGATTAATTATTGACCATTTGTCTGTTATTGATTGATTGATTATTCATACAACAAGAGTTAGTGTTTTGAGCAGACAGGACAACGTACCAAGCCATTGCCTCACTGGTGCTTACTCGACGCTTGCACGCCACATTCACTGAACAGGAGATCAAAACCACGCGTGATTGGTGCAGACAGCGGCTTCAGTACTGGCTGTCCAATCAAAACACTGCTGCAGTGTCACGTGACACGTTAGACTCCGTCTTCTGGTGTATGGCTTCACTCGAGGTTGGTTTGAAGTTTTGCCTTCATGTTTTCAATTCCAGACTTGTGTTTAGCTTAATTTCAGCTTTGACTTACTACTTCGTAACGAAAGTTATAGAATGTAGATGGCATATTGATTTAGTCGGCCATGGAGAGTACATTAGATGTACACCCGACAAACTATAACATTTTTCAACAGTTCAGCGATATCTATCGTTGCTCCAATCGAATTCTCCATCATTGTGCTACAATCTCAGACAAAAATAATTCACTGTTATATTGTGTGGTGTTGTTTATCATTTGTATTCTGTTGTTGATATTGGTTTTTAAGCATATTCTATCTCGCTGTCTCTCTCTCTCTCTTAGTGCACTGCCTACTGGCAGGTCCATGGTATATCAAGCCTCCACTAATCTCTATCGTCCATTTTCCTCTTCATGTTCACATACGAGTGGATATTTAAATCATGTATGACATTCCTTTTGATATACCATTATTCTTGGGGAATTCTGCTTATGACGAGGTGGACCCCCTATGCCTTCCTCAAGCGTATTCTCTATAAAATGTGTTTTAATTATTTGCTGCAGATGTTGGGCTTCTTTCACGACAGTTCCACACTACAGCAGTGTCGCAGTGTGATGATTTCTGCTCAGTCAGTCCTGCTGGGTGACCGGTCCAGCGTTAAACCTGTGATAGGCGAGTCCACTGCTGTACTATCAGGTACTGTAGTTGTCTGATACTTCTCTATAGTGCTCGATGTTGTCATTGATGACTGTAGCACTCTAATTGTTGCTATGTTATGTTATGTTCTCTATTTTATTTTGCTTCAAAAATTTATTACAGTCTAGGTAGATTTAGATTGAATAGAAAGTATGTAAATTTGAATGGAAAGAAATATCTGTTCGTATCCCGAACCTAGTTAAACTGGGATTCAAGGGAAGATGATGATAGTGATGATGATGATGCTGCTGATGATGATGATGATGATGTTGATGATGATGATGATGATGATGATGATGATGATGGTGATCATAGATTTAGGATCGATTAAACTGTCACTTACTTGACCTTGAATATAAGATACAGTTATTTGAAAATAGTCATACGCGTAATAGATGCAATTTAAATAATTGTCGATCTTTATTGTAAAGAAACTCATACTTTTGTGTTCGGCACCTCTTAATTTGTATCATTTTATTAGTTGTTATATTTCACTGTTGCTGTTATTAATTGAATAGCATAGCTTAACTTTATTAATTTTTTTGTTCCAGCATATATTAACAATTCTATTTTGTAAAATAATTTTATGTTTTAATTTTAGCGACTAATCGATGCATTGATATTATAGTGAAATATGATTTAGATTTATTGCAAGATCTCTAAACGTCGTCGTAATCAGTACTACTAAACAACATCACTTGCTAAATCTCTTTCAAACTTAAACGTTAAAACATCTATGCGTAAATTTGTGTTGTTACAGATTCCTGCGCAAGGCATAGACTATTGAGCGCCCTATCGCTGATTGAAGAACCAGGAGTTGGCTCATACAATGCTGCTCTGGGTCTAAACTCTCAAGCTGTCTGTCACATGAGGTCGCTGCAAGTCAACTGGCTTCAGAATAGCACACGCTAAAATGCTACAACCTTACACTGCCTTAGCTACTGTCTCGCTCAGACCTGAGAGACATGGCTGTATAGCGGTTTAATATCACAAGGAATGTTATAAATATAAAACTTAAAGATCCACTCGTTTGTGAACATGAAGAAAAAGACGGTAGGTAGAGATGAGTAGAGGCGTTATATACTGTGGACCTGCCAGTAGGCAGTGCACTAGGAGAGAGCGGTTTAGTGTTGGAACTTTGTTTTTAATAATTTAGTCGGATCTGTTCATTTTCTTAGCTATGTTTATGATTTGCCTGTCTGAAATCCAAGTTAAGAATTTCTACAGGATGTGACTTAAGTGAAATGTTAGTTTAGCTGAGCGGGCTGCTGTTAAATCTCAGGACGCAGTCAACAACAGACATGATTAAAATCTAAACTGATAGTTTTTAATAATGTATGGTTTTGATTTTGTTTACGTTAAAGCGACATTGCGTTGAAATGTGTGTGTGTTGTTGTGGAACGTTTTTTACTGTGATGCAGAAGAATGTGATTCGTCCTGGTCGTTCGTTGCCCTGAGGCCAAGGCTGTCCCTGCCAGTCTTGCTGAACTCTAACTGATTCTGTCAGTAACATAACACAGTGTTAGACAATGATATCGTTAAATCTTGAATTGAATTGAATCATATCTATTTCACTTAAGGCTACATCATAAGCAAAAAATACATGAGATAAAGTGAAAAAGGACACAAAGGTCACGAAAGCACTGACATGTGCCCTACGAAAGCACTGACATGTGCCCTTAAATGCTATTAGGAAAGAATACGTTTTGAAGTGTTGTTTTGAGTGGCTTTATAGAGCATTGTGGGTAGATGATTCTGATTTCATTTCTATGGTATGTTGTATTGTGTAGAAGATAAAATCAGAAAGTTGTAGGCTCTTGAACCCACTGGTGAATCAATGTATTGTGGCTTGCTGTAGTTGTTACTTCATATACTTGTTACATCAAAGTGTTTTTAGCTTTGGCGCATATATCACATATAACACTATGTACTTTTAGCACTAATGAGACCCGGCTATTTATCACTCTGTGGAGTATCATTTGAATAGTAGTATGTTGTTATTCCTGGATAAACAGGATTGTTTTTTCAGGGAATGACGTCCCTGCCCAGTAAATGTTAGTCGAAGCTGAGGAAAGCTTAGGGTCTCATCTCATTATAAGCAGAATCCCCCAAGAATAATGGTATATCAAAAGGAATGTAATAAATTGCGTTGAGATCCACTCGTATGTGGAAATGAAGAGGAAAACGGAACATAAAGAGGTAAAGGCGTTATATACCAGTAAAGGCGTTATATTCCATGGACCTGCCAGTAGTCAGTGCACTGAGAGAGAAAGTTGTTAAAGTAATAATATGATGGGATACTATTTGAGAGTTGTATACGTATGCAAATACGCGTGTTATTTTCACTAATATTAATGCATTTGATATTTACTAATGTGCTATGCTCATTATGACAGACTTAAAAGTAGATTATTCATGCTGTTGGTGCTTTGATATTTATGCATATAAATGTGCTCTGTCTGTATGTCTGTCTCTTTTTCTCGCTCTCCCTCTCTCTTTGCGTTTTGCTTTTGTACCTATGACGGTCCCACTATATATATTCCATCTTATCTTATATACTATATATATATATATATATATATATATATATATATATATATATATATAAGATGGAATATTTATAGTATATTATAAATATATATATATATATATATATATATATATATATATATATATATATAAGATAAGATGGAATATTTATAGTATATTATAAATATATATATGTATATGTATAGTGCTTGTTAATGATCACTTCACTAATCAGCTGGTGAACCTTTAGCAAAGGCTATGACTCATCAAGTTCTTTTTGTAACGTTAATTTATTAATTTCCAGCAAAAAATAATTAAGATCACTGTGGTGGTATCTCATTCGATTATTTCAATTCTCATTAAGCCGACGCATAACACATACACAGTGTAAGAATTGCATGTATACATATACAGTTGATGTAGTGATATGTTTAAAAACAGTAATAATCTTTGCAAAAGTTTCCAAAATGTATAGCACTATCTTCGAAATGTTATAAAAAAAATCCAATAAAAATTTGATATCAAATATACTCCTACTGTCGTAAGTCTAAAATATATATTTATGCAAGTAGACTTGTATCATGAATATTAACTTAATTCTTAATTAGCTTAATTTTTAATGTTCATATAGTAAATCAGTAAAATTAGACATAGCCTATATATGATAAGTATTTTAAATGATGCACTTGCTTGCCCTGAATGTAAAAAAAAATTGTGAACACATTGTTGATTTGTTAAGAAATATACATCTGTGTATTAAACAGTGCTTGAATAAGGAGTTTTTCTTCATTTTTAATAGTAAAATAAACCTTGCTACTGGTATAGATGTGCAGAGATGTACTTTGTAAACCTGTAAAGCCGATGTTGACGTTTCGTCTCGCCAAAGCGATATGAGTGACGGGAGAGGATTTGAACCCCGCACATACTAATCCGCGGTCGGATATCTTACCGACCAACGGTAAGATATTATATCGTTGGATATCCTCGTATCCAACTAAGGCTTGTAAGCGAAAGGCATTGATGAAGATTTAATATTGACTCTGCGGTCTAAAGCACATCAGTTACTGACTGAGCTTTGATCCGAGCTGGATATCGTTGAAACTCTATCGATAAGTTGATTGCATAATTGTTGTGTAAGATGGTGTAGGGAAATAAATAAACGAATAGTACGAAAGGCGGTTACAAAAAGTTAATTCCGAGATTAGCGTCCGTTTTCCACGTCGAAAGCCATTTCGCGGATCTTGAACACTGCACCTGGCTGGAGCCAGTGGCGAAGTCGGTAAGATATTCGACCGCGGATCAGTAGGTACGGGTTCAAATCCTGGGCTCTCCCGTCACTGAGATCGCTTTCGAGTGAGGAAACTGACGTTAACCTTAGCTTTACCTACTGATCAGCAATTAGTCAATCATGCTGCCGGCTCGGGCAATATAATACCAACACATCAACGGAGATCTATCAGTAAGTTCTGTTGACTAATAACTAGGCCTATTACTAGAGCGTTATCAGAGGCGATCATCCAGTGGCTTTATTAGTTCGGTTTCCGACTTCTGATCAGGAGGTGCCAGTTCAAAGAGACTTGCGCGCCACTGAAGTGTAGTTTATTTCTGAAATTTTAGAGATAGAGAACCATGAATATTTTGAGTATCTCATACGAAATACCACATCCCAGTGAAAAATCAAGAGAAAGAGAGAGACAGTAAAACGAACTTATCGATACAACACGAGATCAAACTTAAGAAAATTAAATGAATATACAGTATATGAATAAATAAATAAAATGAATGGATATACTAAATGGATGGAACGCAGGAGAAATGCAGGAGTATACACTGTATCTGTATATAAAATACTAAGAGAGAGAGAGAGAGAGAGAGAGAGGGATGATAGAGAAAGAGCGAGAAAGAGAGAGCTTGACGTAAAGTCGGATGGGCAGATCTAGATTGAACACGAAAGCAATTGGTTGACGAATACAGGAAAACGAGAAAAACATACTTGCAGATATACGACAGAGAGAGAGAGAGAGAGAGAGAGAGAAAGAGAGAGCAGGCGGATAGGGATTGGAGGCCTGGAATCAATCGATGGACGCTCCGGCATGTTTAAGAAGATGCGGACTTTCTAAGAACTGCTGCTAACAGTGGCAACGCTGTTCCTAGCAGCTTCGCTTCTTTTTGATATATTCTAACGATGCCAGTTTAGCAAAAGCTCCGTCGAATTGCTATAAATGCTTATGGGAGTGGTATTGCTTTCTTTGAGTATTGCACCATAATGATTGTTCTGAAATTCTTTCAATTAACCGTTGGGCAATAGGGTCATGTATTTTAGAATCTGAGCATTAAAATATATTGTTTAGAAAATTGTCCTTGAAATGTTGGACTTTTCTCCAATTAATCGATGCTTTAAATTATTTATCTTGATTATTTAGATAAACCGAATGGTTTAGGTTTATTAGTACAATTATTATAAAGTTTACTTTCATTCAAAATTAGAATTGAAACTCCTTCTCTAATATGCCTTACTCACTTAATTGACAAATCCCATTTCAATCTGCATATCCTTAAGTGAAAAAGCTAAAGCCAAAGTTTAACGTCAGTTTTCTACCCTAAAGCATGTTAGTGACGGGAAGAGAACTGGATTTGAATCCTGCACCTCTCAAATCGCTGTCAAACAACATGCCAGGAGCTCAGGTTACCAGCCTTATTGATTGACTAGTTTCATTGGTAAGATTTCTTCTGCACGCCTGTAGGTTCGGGATTCAAATTCTATATATCTGACAGTAACATCTAATCGATAGATGACATTGTGGAACTGAGGAACGTAAAGGGAAACCACCTCAGAAGCTATACTTTTCCCAAGCTGTAGACTATATAAGGTATGGATAAGGCATAGACTTTGTGAAAGGCTGAACTTGTTGATCTAATGAGTGCTCTTACGGATCGAGAAAACAAGACGGCGGGATTAGCGCACTTGGTTTAGTTGCGCGTCAATTATCGAAGTTAAGCTGCATCGACCTCGGTTAGTACTTTGTGGGTGACCACCTTGGAAGACTGAGTGTTGGTAAAAGCTTAGGAAGGAAGAAATCCCAGGGTGATGGAAGGTTATTCTTAAATCCACACCGGCTGCAATTGATGCGCCATCGAAAGGAAACGATAACTAATAACCTTGGAGAGGAAGAAGGAAATGGGTCTTAAACAAGCATCTGTGCTTCCTGACCCAGTGTGCCGTTATGTTATGTAAAACAGACTTTGAGTGTGAATATGTACCTTGAACCTGCCACTTGGCAGTGCACTGAAGAAGAAGATAACATTGACTCTGCAAGAGATTTCAGGTTTAACTTCACAGGACTACTAGCCGTGGACTTACTTAAGATAATCCAGTAGAATTATCGGTTAGGTGATCGAATGCTGATCAATGCATGTATGGTTCAATTCTAGTGTTCGTTCCTTCTCTAATGTGCTTTTAAAAGAGGAACTGGACGCTTAACTTATCGGTGGTAAACAGTTGTTATTCATACAGCTGAAGAGCTAAAAGCAGAAGAGTAATTATTATAATCTCTATGGCACGAGCCGCAGCAATGGTCGTAACGTCTAGA
Organism: Enchytraeus crypticus; assembly: GCA_905160935.1. Classification (NCBI taxonomy): domain Eukaryota; kingdom Metazoa; phylum Annelida; class Clitellata; order Enchytraeida; family Enchytraeidae; genus Enchytraeus; species Enchytraeus crypticus. The sequence goes on from CAJHZI010000794.1 coordinate 1,273,652, forward strand.
GCTCTCAGTCAGTCACCCATACATTCCCTCCCTGCCTCTCTCTCTCAGTCTCTCTCTCTCTTTCTCTCTCTACTCTTTCTCTCTCTATCTATCTATCTCTTTCTTTCTTTCTCTCTTTATCTCTCTCTCGTTCTGTCTCTCTCTATCTCTCTCTTTCTCTCTCTTTCTATCTCTCTATCTATCTCTCTCTTTCTTTCTCTCTCTCTTTCTCGTTCTCTCTCTCTCTCTCTCTCTCTCTCTATCTATCTATCTATCTATCTCTCTCGTTCTCTCTCTCTCTCTCTCTCTCTCTCTCTCTCTCTCTCTCTCTATCTCCCCACCCGTAGACCACGACCTACTGGATGTCTTCAATCCTCACTGCTGGCCCTATACTCTACTTCTCTGTAAGGCTGATCGAGCCAGTACGGTACGTAGTATGTTGTAACGGTTCCAACGGCGGATCAGTAGTTGCAAGGTTCAAATTCAGTATTCGTCCCATTACTGCATGATATGTTGCGAGACTGGGAACAGACTTTACACTAGATTATAGTCTTTTAGATTAGTACAAGTATGCGTTTTTGTGCGTCGTCCTGTTAGTTAGATAACAAGCGAAGTTCCATTATTCCAGGGAAAAACAGAATTATTTTAAACATATGAATAAATAATTAAAAATTAATATTAACACATTGATTAAAAATAATAAGCAATTTTTATAAGTGAATTCGAGTAATTTCAATAAGTATAAGTAATTTCAATTCTTTGAATTGAAATGGTTGCCATGAAGTAGTTTGAGTTGATTCGAGAGAATGTGAAGACACACATGCATAACACCCTGATGTGTCTGAGTTACTGAAGATTAGACCAACCGTTAACTGCGCGTGTATTAAAAGTTGAGACTTAGAAGAACTGAGGAGGACAACGAGAAACCACCTCCGAAGCCTTATTTCCGAGCTACGGGCTGCATTAAAGTGTGTATTGTGCTTAAAAAAGTTAAAACTTACACTTTAATGAATACTATGTGTAGGCAGTTATTTTGTGAAGTAATTATTTATTGAATTTCTAATTGAAGTAAATAATGGCGTACGAATAAGTAACTATGAAGTAAGTTAATATTTAGAAAAAATGGCGTATTATTGACGGATAGATTACTGATTTAATTGAAGATCTCGTGAAAGGATTTTTGATTGAGAGTTCAATTGAAAGTTTCTTTAATTAAATTATATGTCACTTTACTGAGTGATGATTGATTCGCTTTGTTCTAGAATAATTGCTGAAAGACTTTGAACAGCCGAACAAGGCCTCGATAATGGAATTTTCTAGAACGATGCACTAAAATATTTAATGAGATTTGGTATTAACGGAGCAATGCTGTGTTTGATTTAGTACTGTCTACTACTATCGGTGAGGATAACGAAAATTATCGCCAGTTTTATGATATGAACCCGTAAATTATTTATTTTTATGTTGTTCTGTGCATGATCTGCTGCTAGGCTTAATTTGGGGTTTATAGTGCTCAGAGTTGTCGTAGACGACAGTAGTAATGTAATGTTTGCTTTTGCTGTTGCTATAAGAGAGAAAGCTTAATAATAAGCATCTAACTAGGCCATGATGTAATTATACAGTCCAATTTTAAAACTCTGCTCAAGTTACTGTTTATCTGAAGACGGTGGCGATGTCGGTATAATATTCGATCGCAGATCACTATGTAATCGGCCCAAATCCTGTTCTAACCCGTCAATGACATCGCTTTCGAGTGAGAAACCGAAGTTAACATTAGCTTTACCAGCTTTTTCGTTTACAGTTATACTTGCATAAAGGTTTACCATTGTTTCTATTCAAGTAGGGGTAATAAATATTGCACGACGTAAGACATGTATATGAAGTAAATTAATTATGTTATAGGTGATGCTATATATAAGTGTGCATTATTTTATAACAAAAATTTGTGTTAAATTAATTAAATTTACTAATTAATTAAGGAAGCAATGTATCATATAGCATAAAAATAATGCACATGGTAGGCGCAGTATAATTTTTATATCTAAGTATTAAAAATCGGCAATAATTTTTCATTTTGCAGTTTGACTTCAAAACCATGTAGATATTCAATCAGCGCAACATTTGATTCGCTAAGAGCATAACGAAGTTAATACATGTATTTAGAGATTCTAGCAGTTCTTAAAAGGAAATGTGTAATATAAAATAATCACAATAGTATTTTAAGCATAACATAGTAATGGCATGAATCCGTGGAACAATCTAACAGCAATTAAAAATAGTTTGTCAGTTGAGAAAACTACCTGAATATGTCTAACTCGGATCCACAAGCTAGGACTCTAGTTAGTAAATGAAGACGTTCATCGATTCTTCAAATTTGGATTAATTGCAGCGATTTTAATAATTTCACAAAGTGATCTATTAGCGATCACGAGTGATCTATTAGTGATCAGAGTAATCTATTAGTGATCAGAGTGATCTATTAGTGATCTATTAGTGATCTATTAGTGATCTATTAGTGATCACGAGTGATCTCTTAGTGATCACGAGTGATCTATTAGTGATCTGTTAGTGATCTATTAGTGATCTATTAGTGATCTATTAGTGATCTATTAGTGATCTATTAGTGATCTATTAGTGATCTATTAGTGATCTATTAGTGATAATTAGTGATTTAGTGATCATTAGTGGTTTAGTGATCTAAGTCAGCAAAGACCATTTGATCTAATCATAATGGAAAGACAAAAGGATATCGAGAGCCTAATGAGAAACTCAAGTTCTGATGAGGAAGCTTCTTTAATTTTAAAGATGACGTTAGAGCAGATTTTAAACTCCACGATTTCATTTGATAATTTAAACTTGACCATTACTACGTCTTTCACGGATCCAGTGCTACACTTGGATTACAATATAAGTAAAAGCAGCACGTTAAACTCCTCCTCAAGAATCTTTACGTCGAGTGCCCCTACCCTGGACTTGGATTTAAATACTACAGTTCAATCTCTAAGTAGAATAAAGACAACAGCATCGACTAACACTTTAACGTTAGGTTACAATGCGACTACAGATACTGTTTCTTCTCTTGGACCTCTACAAACAAAAACCGTGCCTCGGGATATAATATCACCAGACTCTGTGATATCAAAAGTTCAGTCAGCAGTAAATACTACTGTAGATATACGTGTAAAAGCAGAAAAAAACAAAATTTCATATCCTTCGCCAGAAAAATCTGAGTTTCTGCATGACTTGAATTTTCCAATACAATCGCCGGAAGCAGGAATATCGAGTAGCGACAGAAATCCTGAATGGTTAGAATCTCCCAGTTTTCTTCCTCTGAGGCGACCAAGAATCCAGGATCACTCTTTGGAACCAGTTCATCAGGATACTTTCACTTCCGGTCGTAAATCGGCGCACGTCTACTGCGATCCCGTCACCAGATCCTGTAGAAGTGAAACAAAACCGAGAAAATTCTCAGACTCATCTCCGGAAGAAGATCGACGCAACGATTTGGGATTATTTCAGACATCTGAGCATGTCTCGCCGCATGGCTCGATTAATAAGGAATCGCGTGATCACTTAAATCACGACCTTATTTCAACGACTCACACCAATCAGATTCCTGCTGAGGATTCGATCAAACAGCGAGAAGCAGCAGCTATACGAGGAGATGACCGGATGGGTCAGCTGCTGACCGATGAGATAGCCACGGTCAGCGCTGCGGTGGCTAGCGTGGTCATCTTCTGGACGCTGCTGGCCGTAGCGCTGTGTCTTGTGCTGCGCATGCGCAGAAGAAAAAGACTTCGAAGACGTCGGCGTATGTACGCAGACAGAGCTCAGTCTACTATGCTGGATGAGATGATTAGAGCTGAGCTAGCCAGAGGTCGCTCGAGATTATACGACGACGAGGACGATGAAGACTTCCTAAACGGGAGGCAGCCCACTTATGAAAACGTTCCTCTTCCGACGATCAATAACGGCACCGTGCCAACCAAATTCAGTCAAAGAACTGACTTTTGCGCACCTCGAATCGATGGTTCATTTCGTCATTCTCACGCAGGATGTCCTGGGATTGGACCTTTTCGTCCTTCAGTTAGAGACTCGTCCTACTCGGAAGCTAATGGTCGTTGCTCCACCGAGTTTACCAGGACGTTTGGCTCGGGGTTGAGCAGCCGCTGCGACTCGATATTCTTTGCTGCAGCAGGACCGCGCAGTCGTTGCTTTGAACTGTTGAACGGGCGGGTTGGTAAAGTGGGAAGGATGGAAAATGTTGATTGGGGAGTTCAGGCCGGCTGGGGGGAAAACAGAGGCTGTAATGGACAGATTAATACAGGAGAGATATCACATGGGCGCAGTAATATCTGCAGGAGACATTACGATACTCAGTCAAACAATCAGATTCTTGATAGATACTCGTCGTTAATGGTGAACGAGAACAGTAAAGCCATCAGTAAACCTCGGATGTGTTCCGATGACAGTATTAAACCACCAAATCCACCAGGGCGCGCAAAGAGGTCCCAATATTTACCTCCTCAGATGCATGCTAGGTCCATCAACCCTGCCACTGGATCAGAGCTTAGCAGTGCCAGTCGAGGCTCCTCGAGGTCGAAGAGCTTCGACTCATTGTTGGAAGAGAGGAGACAGTTTAGTGAAGAACTGGAAAAGAGTGGATCATCGATATGCAATCTCGATGAAGATCTAATTGGTAGAACCGCTGCTGGATTGGTTTCGAAAAAGATCACTCGGGAAAAATCGTCAGACAGCCTGGGAAGAAAGAGAGTTCTGGGGCGGAGAAGTGGGCTACATAGGACTAGAAGCTTTACGGCAGCGTGCTCACAAAATAGAGATGTGTTGAAATCAATGCAGCAGGGATGCGATAGAACAAGCAATAATAATAAAACGCAATTCTCTACATCCACTGGAATATATACACTTAATGGCGTAACTAACAATCACAAACATACCTGCCCGTCATATAACGAATGCAATAGGTGGGATAATTCATCTAAATGCAATTCTTCGATTCCCATCAATCAAGTTAATTGGTCAAATCGAACTGATAACAACTGTAACAGAACAATAAATTCTGGAACGTCCGGACAAAATGCAATAATTGAAAACGTTTTGAACGACAATTGCGTTGGTGTTGGATTTCAGAAACAGCAACATAAACAAAATCCGTCGATACCAGTTGCATCAGCTGCAGGTGGAAAATTATTCAATAAAAATAACTCAAATCACTGCAATAACTTACATACTGTCAATTCAAATAACGCCAACATACTCTGCCCAAATTCAGTTTTAATTCCGTTCGATTCCGTTCCCGCAAGAAACGTTAATAATAGAACTGAATTAACGAGCAATTCCACGGGGAATCATTACTCCAACTCAACCACTCTAGGTTCTGGAATATTTAACGTTACACTTGACCGAAATCTCACACATTTACCCATCACCACGCAGGAACCTCTTTACCACAACGGGGGGGTGATGTCGAGGTCAATGGGACGGATTAACAGAGGCAGGCCTATCCCACGTATGGGTCAGTCCTGTCTACTGGGATTCGATGTCAGCTTTCTAACAGCCCGCAATGCGAATCGCTCGTCGCTTAATAATTTTAAACGATAACATTTGTCAGTTTTTTAGATACTATCGATAGTCACGTGATAAGCTTAGCACCTTTGAAAGCTTTAAAAAAAGCTGATGTTAACGTCAGTTTAATCACTCGAAAGCGATGTCAGTGACGGGCGTGCTCAGGATTTGAACCCACACTACTGATCCGCAGTCGGATATCTTACCGACATCGTCATTGGCTCCCGCCAATAAAGCGTTTCGTCGGTTCAATACTTAGCTCAGTCGCTGACGAATTAGAAGCAATAAGCACAATAATTAAACTTAATTAATTAATTAAAGGTTTATCGCATGTTATTTGAGATAAAAGCATACATTTACTATACTGTTGATGTAGCGTGTAATTAGCGGAATTTAGTGGCAAATCTCAAGTTATTTTGTTTCCCTCGAAGTTTGCTATTAGCACAAATCACCTGATAGCTTGTTGTTGTTCGAAAAAAATAATATTGCATCCCAGTTGCTCCTGTTTTGACTCGGGGCTAGTGAATAAATAGAATAAAGAAATGAATAAATAAATAAATAACAAATTCAATTATATAGCTTACATTTTGACGAAACATGTAAACAATTCTGATTAGTTAGTTATCTTTATGATTAGATGCTAAAGTTTTTTCTGTATTAACAATAGCGGAAGTAAAGAAGCGACTATTAACTTTATCGTGTTTGTACAGTAAGCCTACATGTTTATCATGTGTTGTTAGTACTATATTTACTTTAGATAGTTCATAATGCAGCTACATTAACTATAGCAAATCCCAAATTTTTCATAGTCGTCCCCAATGACTGAGTTTTACTGAATCGATGCATTAAAGGTTCAGAAGGCTAATAAACAATCTAAAACTCAAATTGCTCATTAGTTGTATTACTACTGATGGTTATGGCAATGAAGTAGAAAATTGTGTAACAAAATCTATTGAATGCAGAATCAAAATAAATTTATACGCAAAACAATTGACTATATTCGAACTTATTAACGTTTATTTTTGTTTTATTTTTAAAATATTAAACTGATGATTGATTGTAGCTTTCTGATCCATTGTAACTTTCATAGCAACAAAGTTCAGTAAAGAGTAAAACCATTAGCCATCAGAACCGCTCTAACGATTAACCGTTAGAACCACTACAACCATTAACCATTAGAATTGCTACAACCATCAACCATTAGAACCGCTCTAACGATTAACCGTTAGAACCACTACAACCATTAACCATTAGAACCGCTACAACCATTAGCCATCAGAACCGCTCTAACCATTAACCGTTAGAACCACTACAACCATTAACAATTGGAACCGCTACAACCATTAACCATCAGAACCGCTACAGCCATTAACCATTAGAACCGCTACACCCATTAACCATTAGAACCCCTACAACCATTAACCATTACAACCGCTACAGCCATTAACCATTAGAACCGCTACAGCCATTAACCATTAGAACCGCTACAGCCATTAACATAAGAACCGCTACAACCATTAACCATTAGAACCACTATAACCATTAACCACTAGAACCATTAACCATTAGAAGATCCGCTGTGATAGATTCCTGACAAATGGGTTGTTGCCATTAAACACTGCAGCGTTCAACTGAATTATTACATCTTTCCTCCAATTAAATACAGGTCATTTAACTTTCGAAATATGTTAATTTTGCTAAAATATTTCGCGATATGCCTAGAAATTAAAATAATATTACTCATTTTATGGAAATTGCTAACGTAATCGCCGATTTATTATTATTATTTAATATATAAGTGAAAAAGATATTTGACTTTCAAAGTTGGTTCTGCTATTACATGACATCGATTGTTAACTCTTGAGCCTTGATCCAATTCAACTGTCTGGTTGCTGTCGTGTTACATCGTCAACACTACTCAATAATAACCTGCCAGGAACATGTAAAGCGGTCTCGAAGACCGGACACCGGCCATTACACCGCTATAGAAATTGTCGGAGGTTATTGTTATTATTAATGTTGCCGCCTTCAAATCATCGCAGAGAAATGAATTTATGCTGCGACATGGCAGGCTTGTAATAGCTCGGTTTCGCATCGTAGAATTCTGATAGCTGTCGAATTACAAACTCATATCAAACCACCGCGGGAAGTCCTTGGGGTCTCAAAATTTCAAATCAAATCATTCAACGCGTAAGGCTTTTATGTCTAGGGTGTGGCTATTGGATCTTTAACCTAAACCGAAAAACACTAAGCTTAACTATCTAGGGTACTTTCTGCATCCACTATAGGCTCAGTCGCGTTAGGTTATAGATATAATAGGCTAAACTCTCAAGGATATTAAGGGACGCATCTTTATGAAATTCTTTCAACATAAAGATAAACAAACTACGTTAAAGTTGCTCACTGTTACTGTAACTCTTCGCTAAACTAGACAACAACTGACATCGTCACAACTAGCTAAGATAGGCTCTATCCTCTAGGTAGCTCCTTTAGATATGATATTAGGCTCTAGGTAACTCCTGTAGTTAAGATATTAGGCTCCAGGAACCTCCAATAGCTAAGATATTAAGCTATAGGTAGCTCCTGTAGCTAAGATATTAGGCTCTAGGTAGCTCCAATAGCTAAGACATTAGGCTCTGTATAGCTCCAGTAGCTAAGATATTAGGCTATAAGTAGCTCCAATAGCTAAGATATTAGGCTATAAGTGGCCTGACTTGGATGCACGTAGCTATAAATCTGAATCTTATATACTGATGCAGTTTGAATGAGCTCAATAAAATTAGACTGTAGTAAGTCTGGTTGCAGCTGTAATATAGGCAGGCTCCAGTGCCTTATGAGGCTCCGCTTCGGTAGCAGAATCTGGTAATAGCAATTCTGTAAGCATAAAACTACCACATCAAACATCTTAGGAGTAGAAAATTCCATCAAATTCAATCAATAAATCATTCAGTGGGGACACTGATAGACTGGGACGCAAGCATTGTTGAACCGTCATACTACGATTGTTAGTCATCTAATGCATACATTAGATTATTGCTTTCAAACCTGACGGCTTATTTGTGTCTTTATCAACATGGCGACTACGATGACGAAAATAAAGATGTTGGTTGGTGTTTACGAGAGATTGATAGAGAGAGAGAGAGAGAGAGAAGAGAGAGAGAGAGAGAGAAAGAGAGAGAGAAAGAGAATGAAAGAAAAAAGTGAGAGTAGGGAAAAAATCGAAACTGCAAACTTTCAACCCCGTGTTTATAAAATTATAAAGAGGCTAGAATCAACCCCAACTTATACCCCCAAATTAGGCATTCTATTTCATGACCCTAGTCTTGTCCTTGAGTGCACATTTTATGAGATAACCCTTATCTCTGAAGAAACTACTTAAATTCGACTTTGAGTCTTATTTAAGGCTTAGTCAATCTTAACCGATCTGAAATAAGCATAATCGTAAAGACTAAGTAGTTTACGATGTCATGGACAACAGCAGCACTCTAATCTTGTTGTTGCTGTTGTTGCTTTGAGAAATCTTTCACAAGCACCAGTCATTCATTTTCAATGACTTTTGCCCTATTCACATTAAAATTGCCGACATCTCCGCGGGATGCAATATACTGTACATGGGATATTTCCATTCAGAATTGAATTCAATCAACCATTCCGAGTAAATGTCCAAGAAGAGGATCGACCGCCCCGGGGTGTTGGGAGATCAGGTACCTACAATTTGTTGAAGAAAAACTGCATTCATAATAGCAGGAATAGTTTTAAGATAATAAGTTAGAAGTTAAAAGGCTTTCAAGTTCCACTCTATTCGGGAGATTGAATGGCGAAAATAAGTCTCTCCGGTTAAATAAAGGGGTGGGGTCTAATCTGATTTGTTTACACCTCTCTCTCTCTCTCTCTCTCTCTCTCTTTCTCTCCCTCTCTCTCTCTCTCTCTCTCTTTCTCTCTCTCTCTCTCTCTCTATCTCTCTTTCTTTCTCTTTCCCTCTCTCTTTCCCTCTCTCGTTTTCTCTCTCTCTCTCTCTCTCTCTCTCTCTCTCTCTCTCTCTCTCTCTCTCTCTCAACAATAGGGCCAACTAGTCCCATAATTAAATAAATTCTAGAATTGACGTTGCGCGAAGTCATCCTAGACTAGAGACAGAACTTTTCAAATTTCTGTCGCAATTCATAAAAATGTGACTCGGGCCTCGGGCAGCGTCTCCGCTTCAGCTGAAATAATCAAGATCTTTACTATGAGAATTATTATAATGTACAGCAGCAACATGACATCTTTGTCCAATCACTCAAAGCTATGGATAGAACAAATAGACCGGATTGGTTGTTAAAATCAATAATTAACGTATCTCTCTATAAGATCATTCGTAGCCAAGGTCATTCCTACGGACGTCCCAAGTTAGGCTGGTACAGTTACGGACAAAATATTTAAGGGACGGGTGTGACAGAAGTTAGATAATTTCCAGAAGTGGATAGTTTCGCTCTGAAGCAACCAATTCCTTTATCTTACTCGATGAAAAAAGTCAACAATAATATATACTTGGAATGTAGGTTCTAAGTCCAAGGTAGGACCTGACAATCCAATAGACAATGGCATAGAACATTCATTTAGTCGTTAAATAATAATTTAATAAGTCAACGTATACATGTAGATGGCACAAATCGTTTTATAACCTGTCAATATGAATTTCTGAAAATATTTAGACCCAAAGGCCTGACGTAGATAAAAGTTAAAGAGGACTACTTGTAGCTGACTAGTTGAATTGTTTCAGTTTTCAGTAACTAATTATATAAATCCAAAGATTTGTCATAAAATGTTTCTATAAAAATTACATGCTGCCTATTTTATTAGCAGGATAGTTGACAATGTCATACTCTGTAGTTCTATTATCTCGTAGCAACTATGAATAGCTATATAAATTAAATTATATGAACTAAATCTACCTGTGCTGTATCCGGGTTGCTGAAAAACAGACCAACCGTGGGCTGTACTTGTCGTAAAAGGCGAAAAGGCACTAAGATCCACATCAAAGTCAGACAAGGCGTTCGGTTGGTGAGCGCCTAAACATCGGAAATTTCTACAAAATGTTCCAATCTCGACTCTAGTTAAACTTGGAATCAATGGAAGATGATTATGATGATTAGGCAAAAAACTAAATGAAATATTTTCGTAAAATAAATTTTAAAACTATAAAAATGCAAAAGTAAATGTAAAGTAAAATTCATTGACAGATCAGAGGATTATGTTGAGGTATATGAATTTTATGATGTGGGATATATGACTGAAGGTGTTCACATGAATCAAACGGTTTGATCTGACATGTTTTTATTTGAGTAGTCAACTAATGGAATGGCAGCCACTGGGCAACAAATTGAAGCTGCTGCAGTTTTTTTGGCAGCTTGGTCGAATGACAGTCGAAGACTTTGAGAGAGAAAAAGAGAGAGAGAGAGAGAAAGAAAGAGAGGGTGAGTGAGGGGTAGAAAGGGAGAGCAAGAGGGAGAGAGTAAAATAGAGTGAAAGGGAAAAGACAGTGGTATAGAGAGAGAGTTAAAAAGAGAGAAAGAGATTGCGAAAGAGGGAGCGAGAGACATCAATAGGATATAACTTCAGCTTGATCTTCTATTTTAGATTGTCAATTTGTAAGTATCTTTGTACTGACATTGCTAAAAGCATAAATATCAGAATAGTGTCAGCCATTTTAATGATTGAAACTAATATTACACTTTCTCAATAAATATATATCATATATGTAGAGTCAATCATATATATATATATATATATATATATATATATCATATATATGATATAATTATATGATATATATATATATATATCATATATGATATATATGTCATATATATGATATATATATACATATATATATACATCATATATATCATATATATATATATATATATATATATATATATATATATATACATCATATATATCATATATATCATATATATCATATATATATACATAATATATATAATATATATATATCATATATATCATAGAACATATATACCAAATATCGACTATTTGGAATATCTTAGAGGAAGATATTAATTTGTATGTTTCGCTAAAGAATGGAAAAATAGTAAACGTGTCGTGAGAAGCTATTGAGAAGACAGTGAGGAAGGCAATCAATCTCGGAAGCATTGTTTTATCAAAAGTAATTGTTGCTTAAAAGTTCAAAATAAGCATGACTTTTTGTAGGATCTTAATGGTTATTGAAGCGCACTTACTGAACGTGAAAGCATATGTCTGTGGGAATATGTACCTTGAACCTTCCTTTTGGCAGACATATGAGGGGAGAGTGAAATAGAGAAAACTTGGCTCAGATTGTTAAATGTTGTGCTCGCCAGTCACTGATATCTTTTTATGAATGATGGTTGATATTTTACCTATATCTCTTAGGTCTTATTTCATTAATAATACATTAATAATACATTAATAATACATTAATAATACATTAATAATACATTAATAATACATTAATAATACATTAATAATACATTAATAATACATTAATAATACATTAATAATACATTAATAATACATTAATAATACATTAATAATACATTAATAATACATCAATAATACATTGCATATTTGTAAAGCACCGCTCTATGCTAAATGCCACATTAGCGCTGATTATTATGTCCATTCACTTTGTATTGTGTACTTCAGATTATGTAATTATATGTGCAACCATATTTTTGGTGAAATTTCGGATGTATATTGGCATAAGGCTATGGTTTTTATCAATTATTGGTTTTAAAAATCATAAAAATACAACTAATTAACTGTTCACGACTATGAAGCTCCAATTTATTATTTAATACGAACACGAATGACAAGATCATCATTCTCATTCAAGCTGTCCCGATGTTTTCACACTCTGCACAAAGCTGATTCAAGAGAATTCAGTTGAGACCCAAATGCGACTGAGTCAATAGAATGGAGACCTAATGCGACTGAATTAATTGAATGGAGACCTAAATGTGACTGAGTCAATAGAATGAAGACCCAAATGCGACTGAGTCAATTGAATGAAGACCTAAATGCGACTGAGTCAATAGAATGGAGACCTAAATGCGACTGAGTCAATAGAATGGAGACAACAGCAGAAGAGTGTGATTGAGAGTTTAATGCGATTTGTTCGCATTGGGAATGATCATCTGGAGAATATAAAACATGTCAACCTCTGAGTTCAATGGATTGTGATCAGAGTGGAAAACCATTACATGAATTGCTTTTAGTTAGACTAGTTTAGTTTGATTAATTTAGTTAAACTAGTTTAGTTAGACTAGTTTAGTTAGATTAATTCAGTTAGATTAGGTCAGTTAGACTAGTTCAGTTAGGTTAATTTAGTTAGGTTAGGTCAGTTAGAGTAGTTTACTTAGGCTAAATTAGTTAGGTTAGTTTAGTTTAGTTAGTTTAGTTATGTTCGCTTAGTTAAACTAGTTTGGTTTGACTAGTTTAGTTAGATTAGTTTAGTTAAACAACTTTAGTTTGATTAGTTTAGTTAGGTTTGTTCTGTTAGGTTAGTTTAATTAGGTTAGTTTAGCTAGGTTAGGTTGGTTAGATTAGTTGGTTTAGGTTAGTTAGTGTAGGTTAGTTATCTTAGTTCAGTTAGTTATTAGGTTAGTTTAGTTAATTTAGGTTAATTTGATATGCTAGGCTGGTTAGGTCAGTTAGTTTACATGTAGGTTAGTTAATTAGTTAGTTTAGTTGCGCTAGATTAGTTAATTTGTTAGGTTAGTTAGTCTGGTTAAGTTAGTTTAGTTATAAATTTATGATGTGTTATTTCAAAATAATATCAAATGTGAATATAAGGACAGATATTCAAATAAGCAATCAATAGACATTTTTAGAAATAAAACGAAAAGGTTTTGCTGTCAAAATACGTAAAAATGAATACTTGTAAATCCTATATTAAGAATAGTTTTAAATTAATTGACGCAATTTACAAAATTAATTATTTTCTTTAAAATGAATTATGGTCTCTCTCTTAGTACACTGTCTACTGGCAGGTCCATGGAATATAACGCCTCCACTCATCTCTATCTTCTGTTTTCCTCTTCACGCCCACATACGAGTGGATCTTTAAATCATTTATAACATTCCTTTTGATATACCGTTATTCTTGGGGGGATTCTGCTTTGACGAGGTAGGCACCATTGATTTGCCTTCCTCAGCTTCGACTAACATTTACTGGGCCGGGGCGTCATTCTCTGAGAAAAACTGTCCTGTTTACCCAAAAATTACGGTAAAATTATTTTAAACATGTATTTTAACATGTATTTGCATGTTAAAATTCATATTTTTAAATGAATTTACATGTTGTTATGTTTTTACATATTTTTTAAATTTTAACATGTATTTTATGCATTCAATAAGTAAACGTACTAAAACTATTACTTACTTTGAAGCTGCAAGGACAAAGCAATAACTGTTGTTAAAGTCTTGAGAGTTTATGCACTTACATTGGTTTTATGGCACTGGATAAAAATTGTAAAAGATACTTTGCAATTGTAAGGAAATCTACATGCAATGTACGCCTGAGCTGTTGCATTAGTATGCAGTAACCAGCAAAGTGATAGAGCGAAATTATAAGAAAACTTCAAAGTGAAAGAAGTCATGGGAGAAACCTCAACTCCTGTGTAGACGGTTGAATTAGGTCTATACATAGAATATCACAGAGTTGCGAGAGAAGCAGTGAGAAAAATTAGACATAAGCGTTTTATCATTCTAAAGAAAGAACTGGAGAACCTCGTAAATGTGTTAGGGAAAGTGCTCGGGCTTTTGTTAGAATTATTGATGGTAACACTGCAGAAGGGCAACACTGCAGAAGGGTATAAATCATTGCATTGCGTTCCATTAATACTTCCATTCCTGCTTTTTTCACACTCAGCATATCTTCTTCTCTCAGTGAAGTTCTTATTTTCTGTCCATTTTTTATTAATACGTTCTTTTTCTTTATTTCATTCATTCATTCGTTCATACATTTATTCATTCATTCATTCATTCATATATCTTTTACTTTATTTCTATCCCCCTCTCTCTCCCTCTCTCTCTCTCTCTCTCTCTCTCTTTCTCTCTCTTTCTCTATCCCTTACTCTAAAGATGTATATACCGGATCAAACTTCTTCTGCGCTCAGATTTAGGGTTTCTCAAACAATCAATTAGTAGATATAACCCTTAAGAGGCACTCATGTAATGGAATAAGTGTTATGACTGTGAACTGCCACAAGTCCTTATAGGCTTACAGCAGTTTCTGAACTACCAAAAGTTCTTATACTTGTTATGTAGACATTCAGCAGCGAACTACCACAAATTCTGGTAGTATGTGAAGAGAAAGTTAAGTGTTAAGTTGAGTGTTAAGAAGTACTATAGTAACTGCGATGCAGTAAATGTTACTTCTGTCTTAATTAAATGCATGTAATTAAATCGAGTCGTTTCATATTTTGTTTCATCTATCTCTCTCTTCTCTCTCACTCTCTCTCTCTCTCTCTCTCTCTCTCTCTTTCTCTCTCTCACTCTCTCTATCGCTGACGCATATTGCTTCTTTTTCTCGTCTCCGGACGTTTTTTTACTTTTTGTCTTCTAAAATTTACTGTCGCTCCTCTTCTCGGGCATTAGTCTTTCAAATAGCTGTCAGGGATTGATTGCTGCGTGAATGAGGATCGAGGACTTGATGGATCGCTCCGTACTGGTAGCCGAGTCTCCTGGTAGCAGAATCTTACAATTCCTTCTCCACGCCATCTCAAGATCCTACTCTCTCTCTCTCTCTCTCTCTCTCTCTCTCTCTGATTCATCTGTCTCTCTCTCCCTCTATCTCTCTTTATCTTTTTCCCTTGACTTCCTCTCTTTGTCACTCTCTCTTTCTCTCTCGCTCTCGCTCTCTCTCTCTCTCTGATTCATGCCTCTCTCCCACTCTCTCTCTCTTACTCTTTGTCTTCGTTTTTTCCCTTGACTTCCTCTCTTTCTCTCTCTCCTTTTCTCTATTTTCATTTTCATCTTTTCTCTTATAAAAAGTATTATCAGAATTTTATGTCAGAAATTCCGATTTTATTCACTTGTTTAATTATCATTTAAAGTTAGCGTCCATTTTCTTCTGTATACCAAAACTGTTCTCTCTTTCTATCATTTAACTCTATCAGTGTTTTAATTTTTACGTATTTATCTATGTATATAGTTATTTGATGGCCTTCAAAACGTAGACTTTTGTTGACTTCAGATTAGATTCTGATTTTGGTTTAGGCTAGATTTAGTTTAATTTAAGGCTTTAGAGTCTGCCATTTTTAAATATTAGTCTTTACAGTTAGAACAATATGTTGCTTTTTCTACAATATCTTGCAACTTTGAGTTGCTGATGGCAATCTTTTTCAACACACCCCCCATCTTTCTCTCAATCCATTTTTGTCTCTCTTCACCCATCTATTTCCTCATGCCAACAATACTCTACTATAGAAACTAATTTATTTCAGATAAGATCAACGGGTCGACGTCCGAATCTTTTAACACAAATCTAGTCATGTCCCAACCAATGCCGTCCATTCAGTCGATTGTTTCCTTTCAAAATAATTCCTGCGAGAGAGCGAGAGAGAAAGAGAGAGTAAGAGAGAGAAAGTGAAAGAGAGAGAGAGCGCGAAAGAGGGAGAGGGAGACAGAGGGAGAGGGAGAGAGAGAGGGAGAGAGCGAAAGAGATAGAGAGAGAGTGAGAGAAACAGAGAGAGAGAAAAACAGAAAGAGAAAGAGGGAGAGAGAAAAATGAGAACAAACCTGTTGTGGAAGAGATGGATAAACAGGGGTAGGTGCCATTGCAGAAGCCATACGAAATATTTTATATATTGATTTATTTTCATCTGAAAATAAACAACAACAAAAATTTTAAAAAATTAAAATATATATAATAAATAAAAATTCCATTTTTTCATCTGAAGATAAATTTGTCAGAGAATGAATCTTCATACTTGATCGGTAGGCTTGACGAAACGTATCACTATGGGCGGGATTCAAATCTTGGACTCGCCCGTCGTTGATAATCGTTTCAAAACGTATGCTAACCTTAAAATCGGTTTTAAAATGCAAAATTTATAGAAAAAAATTAAAGATTTTCTTAAAATTTTCGTTTCAGGCTGTTTTGTCTTCTCTAACTAAGTGTACGCTTTTACCCTCGTGAAATTTTCGTAGATTATTGCTGATCTATATGTTGACTTAGAGTTACATAAAGTAACTTCATCTCTTTATTATGATTCGTTTATTTATTTCATTACCTAGTTTCTATTACTTAGCGTCATTTATTTAAAGTCTTGGACGCTTGACCGAGCTCTTGATATTTATGGTCTCAGATGTGATGCTCGAAATTTGACCTTTTATAAGTTTGAAAATAAACCCTCCGAGAAGGATGAAAGATACAAATTGATTATTACAGCCTTCGGCGTAGTGGCTTCATTTTTTAGATGATGCTAAGACGGTGAACTGAAGTCTGAAAAGTGGTAGTTTGTAGAAGACATTACGCTAACATGTTGAAACTGAAATATGAAGACAGCGAAGCATGAAAAAAACTCAATAGTGACGAAGAATAGAAATTTCATATTTGTGGAATGGAATAGAGAGAGAGAGAGAGAGAGAGAGAGAGAGGAAGAAATAATGAAAGAGTATTTAGCTTAATATACATCGCCTGTCACTGACATCGCTTTCGACTGAGGAAACTGACGTTAACCTTAGCTTTACCAGCTATACATTAATAGAAACAAAAAGATATAAAGGGTTAGAAATACTAAAAAAATTGTATAATAGCAACAATTAAAGTGCTACCGTTGTTCATGACAACATCGAGCAGTAGTAAGACAAATCCAAGCCGGTGAGCAAAACGAAGGTACATAACTGTGCAAATTCAAAAATACAGAAAATCAGCTCAAGGATAAAGGAAGACTAAATACTGATATAGAAACGTTACAAACATTTTATAAAAAGTATAACAAAGAGTTTATGCACATTTGAAATAGTCGTGCAGATTCACGTAAGGAGAAAAAGGTTCTTACGTAAGATGATGTCTGGTAATTTAATTGTATCCTTTGTGGGCATGCGTCAGAGCCTTCTGGCCTGCATGTCTATTTTTTACGTCGAAATGTGAAATAAAACTATAGAAGAAATAACAGCAGCAGTTCTATGATAACAAAATCAATAGAAAGGGACGGATGAAAGACTCCGGATATAACAAAACGCTGATTACGCTGAGTGAAGATCTTCCTGATTGCGTCCCTACATACAGAAGCTATTACGGTTTGACTGAAGTATGAAAAATCTACTTCATAGCTAACTAATAAACACACTTTATTCCTATTGTGTATTCTAGGTCACAAAATCATCCACAAATTGTATTATTTTATTGTTTAATGAAATACAAATGAATTTCGTGCACAAGATATAATTATTGTTTCTACTTTTTGTTGCAAAGCGGTTAATTTGTAGGTTTGCTTTATATAAAGTTTGAAGTTGGTTTTCTAAGAGCCAAAAAAATATCCTGGTACACCCTTAAAGTTAACCATAAATTACAAAAAACACGACTATTTATGAAGATCATTTTGATACCATACAAGATTTGACATATCTAAATTATTAGGAAGGTTACCAATTAAGAATTTACCAGTTAAGCCCTGTTTATAAATTCTGAATTTTACCCACTGATTAGCTCTCTCGCAGTTTAAACCCAAGAGAGATAAAACACACCTCGCCATCTTTAAAATAATATTTGTGGCTCCAAGTCGCCAACTAAAACCAACTAAAAAACTCAATTACTTCTAGACAAAACTGAGAAATAGACTGCTAGAATGTGAATGGCACAGATGGATATATCGAAGTACTACTGACGCTAAAGTTTAAGTCAGCCTTTAAAAGCACATCACTGTAGCTGTAGTAGAAGTCTACTAATAGAAGTCAACGATCAATTCTAGAGGAGTGATCGATATCCGCTTCTGATGGGATGCTTTATGGGACTTAACACGTGATCTCCAATCAGTCAATGTCAGGAGGCCGTGGCAGCTGACTCCCCGTGTCAGTGTCTTCATCTGACGCCCCGTGTCAGTGTCTTCATTTGACGCCCCGTGTCAGTGTCTTCATCTGACGCCCCGTGTCAATGTCTTCATCTGACGCCCCGTGGCGTGTCTTCATCTGACGCCAGGGCAGTATCTTTAGCTAATGCCCCGCGTCAGTGTCTTCATCTGACGCCCCGTGTCAGTGTCTTCATCTGACGCCCCGTGGCAGTGTCTTCATCTGACATCCCGTGGCAGTGTCTTCATCTGATGCCCCGTGGCAGTGTCTTCATATGACGCCCCGTGTTTAACGGGCCGTCAGATGAAGACACTGACACGAGGCCTCAAATAAAGACACTGCGTCACATGATAACCTCTATTTTGAAAAGTTTTCCACGCCCCAAATTTGAGGAAATTTACGAAAGTACGCTACAATATTCCACCATTCAGCTTTAAAAGCTTAATATATCGGTACTGCATTCGCATCAGCGAGGCCATATCATATCAATCTGCAACAGCGTCGTTACAAAATCTGCAGTCGATGTTTCGATGAAAGCGCTTAATGAGCTGCAGCGTGATGAAGTGTGATGTCACACGATACAGACACTTTATATGATGTCACACGACACTTTAGTGTGATGTCAAACGACACAGACGATGCTTAGTGTGATGTTACACGACACAGGCGACACTTTAGTGTGTTGTCCTATGACACAGGCGACACTTTAGTGTGATGTCATATGACACAGGCGACACTTTAGTGTGATGTCATATGACACAGGCTACACTTTAGTGTGTGTCATATGACACAGGCGACACTTTAGTGTGTTGTCATATGACACAGGCGACACTTTAGTGTGATGTCACACGATACAGGCGACACTTTAGTGTGATGTCATTGATGTCTCAACCACGTGACTTCAACTGACTGCAAAACTCACATGATGTAGAATTATGCACGCCTATAGGGCACGCGCGTTACCAATTAGATCATCCCTAAGAGGGAAAAATCAGAAAATGAATCCAAACACCTCGGGGATGAGTAGACCTGCTTAGGATGGACACCGCTCCGATTAATAATGCAATATAAAATTAAAACTGAATAAAATAAGAAATTATATAGTAAAGAAAACAACTAAATCCTTTGATATAGTTATTTTTATTAGGAGCCAACAAAATAAAGAAAAATATACGTTAAATTCACGGTTAGTATTTACTGAGAAAATGTACCTAAGGCCGCCCATAAATGTACAGCAGGCAATTAGGCATTACTAATAAAGTTAGAGTACAGTCTTATATTGCTCTTAATCTCATGGATAAAGGACTATGAAATGTACATCTCACACTACTACATGTCAAGCCTTAGTACAATATTAAATTAAATAATCCATAGTTAATAGGAGAGACATATAATTAGTCAGTGTGATCAGTTTTACAAATTTTAAGATTTCGCAAAGTTTTCACCAATAATCTTTAGATTTATCAGTCAAATAAACTACCCACAAATTACAGAAAAAAATTAACAGTAAATGATACCATCAACTGCAGTACTTCAGTATTGAATGCTATAATATTAGAAATATTTACAATAACACAAATCTATTTCCATTCAAATAAATTCTAAAATATATCCGGTAAGAAATATTTAAACTACACGGCAACTAAAAATTATACTTCACCACGATAAATTTTAATGCTCAAATTACACATTGTAACAATTTCTGGAGTCTGAGCGTTCACCAATAAAATGTCCTTTTAAAATTGGTTTGATCTTAGTGCTTAGTTGCCTTTTACGACACGCGCAGTCCACGGCAGAACTTTTTTTTCAACAACCCGGACACAACATGAGTACAGCACCCAGACACAACACGTTATAATTAATAGGGTTAAACTCATAAATAAGATGATTGAGTGAAGGGAGATATGGAAGAAATGAATAGCTACTTTGGAAGTATGTGATGTGGTTCATATCAGAGGCTGCATAGCCATTTTACTATATCCACATAGTTGTGGATATAGCAATATAATAATAATAATAATAATAATAATAATAATAAAGGTTTAACGTCCGTTTCCTCATCCAAGGATGATATCAGAGACGTCACTACCAAAATCCCAGGAATGCTACTCAATCCTAATTATCACAGTTTCTGAAAACTGGCGCCGTATAATAATTAATTAATCAATTGAGGCATACAAATACACAATAAGATGATGAAACCAAAATTAACAACAACAGAGGATTGCTAAAGAGTACGTAAGACCGGCTCAGACCTGATAATGTTCTAGAAATGTCATCGCAGAAATCTTAAGATTTTTTATACATTTATTATGAGAAAGGAAATTTAATATTATGTTGAAATTGAAATTAGAAAGCACTTAGTTCAGACAGTCTTGACAGTCTCATCAAATATTCTACCCGAAGAGATATAAATAAAAATATAAGATATAAATACATCAATAAACAATGTGTTCGTCACCTAGGTCATTTTCCGTTACTTTCACTGTATCTGCGATAGTCGACTCTTATCGTATGTGCAGTTTTCAGTGAGATATTAATTACTAAGCTTAAGTGATAAAACACAGGATAGAGGGATTACAATATTAAACTTTATTAATTAATAATAAATTAATTAATTAATAATTTAGACAAAAATAATCATGAGGAGTAATCATGATAAACGATAAACGAGAAACAATGATGTAAGGCAGTTATTTCAATCACATACATTACTCATACTGTATATTACACCATGCTTTACTAAAACAAATATATAAAATATAAAAATAGATATAAATGTATCAACAAAATAAGAGTAGTAGATCTAATCGAATTCATTCAGTATGACAACATGTCATACTGAACAAATATGATATTAAATATGTTTGAATTTGGTCAACTTGTCTTGCAATATTGATTATATATTATTTTCCAGTGACTGGAAAAAGGACTGGAAAAATCATATTGTTAAATAGATATCCCAATATTATTACAGGAAAATAAAAATGCACTGACAAATTTTAATACATATGACAATAATTATTTTAAATAACATCAACAACAACGCAATTTATTAAATGTAAATCGACACAAAAGATTAATTTAAAACTGCCTAAAATATATTTTTAATTTCTATAAAAAAATTACCTGACAAAATACACGTACAGAGATATACCTTAAAATCTAAATAATTGAGAGCCTTTAAAATTAAATAATTTCTTTACTAAATGGCTAATGAACTGCTTACTATAAGAGGAAAAGAAATTACAGGCACATACTTCAAAAGAGGCCCATGTTCAGTAAAATACAAAGCAAATAAATACTATAATTCATCTTTTACTTTACTAGTATCGACATTAGCGAAAGACTGATCAACGTTTTCGTTAACAAAAGTTGATAGCGAGGCAACATCACGAGGGCCGCTAAAATGGCCGATTCTCAGTCCCTCTCGATACAATAGTAGAGTAGGGAAACGATCAATCTGCAATTAAAACAATCAATTGCAAGAATGACACAGACCGGAAGTATTACGTTTAAATATTATTACATATTTTAAGCAAAGACATATTGCCAGTTACCACTGAGACGTTTTTAAACTTCGATTCTTAAGCTAAATATGCTTTTGAATTTTTACTGTTACAAAATAAAACTTGATCATCGTCGTCGTCGAAATCGACTTGGAAAATTCTGTTGCAATTTCTGCTCGGGCCTTACAGAGCTATGTCGCCCTTATGACATGTGCAGTCCATAGTCGGTCTATTCTTCAGCAACCCGGACACACCGGTAAAAATACAATTACAAAGATAACTGTCTGCAAGTTATAGAAAACGTAGAATAGCATGCAATTACATATTGCGTAGCCTATAATAAGATGGCCAGAAAACACAAAGAGTTGCCTAAAAGAGTTGCCTAAAGTTATACAAAGCTAGTAGTATACAATTAGGTAATACAAAGAAAAGGGCTTAATAAAATAGACGCTAATAGCACAGGGAGTTGCCTAAAAATTACTCAAAGACAGTAGCCTAAAATTAGGTATTAAAATGAAAAGAGCCTTTAATAGAACAAACTACTTTAACATAATTACTTAGAATTACAAGCATTAGCAGTCTACATAAGAGCAAATAAATGATATAACTCACAAGTAGTCTAAGAACTTAATATAAAAAGCCTACATACGCCGTTTTCAGTACACAGTTTCTCTTCTTCAGCACAGTTGACTGATGCCAAGGCAACGAGACCAGGCCGCTGGCTATAAATAATTGCAAGATCCCGCCATATTGGCTCTAGAGTTACACAGTGGGCGCACCTGTGACAAAACATACACTTAATCAATAGCATAACATGAAAATTACAACAACAAAATACTAGTAATAACATTGATAACTAGTAACACTGGAAAAATCTACTGCAGATTCGCATAGCCGGGATAGCCCCATACGATGGGTTAACATTGAAGTTATGTAGCAAGATAGCAGAATGGTGCGAACTACATATGTGTGGATCTTCACAATAGTCGAGCGGGATAAAAATTAGAAACACTGAGAGAAAAATAGTCAATTAAAAACAATTGAGAGAGAGATATATGCTCTATTTATTGCATTTCAACTGAACTACAATAATGCTCGAAACAGTAAGCAAAAACAATTAAAATAGACTGAAACCGAAAAATAAGAAATCTATGTATAAGAGAGATTTTTTAATGAGAATGTTACGCCTGATATGTAGAAGACTAGGAAGGACAGAGGACAGAATGTAAAATGCATATGTGAGGATGAATTTGAATGTTGTAGGCATCGGGGATAGGTTGGCTCAGTCGAGATTGAGATGGAATGGGCTTATTGCGAGAAACGCAGAGGATGTAGTAAAGAGAGTTTGGACGGAAGAGCTAGCTGTTAAGCTAGAGAGAGGTAGACCACAATTGACTTGGGATGCGATAATTAAGAAGGACATGAAAAATAGGGGAATGACTGTTGATACGGTGTGGAACAGGACTAGAGAAAGTCTATTCGTAACACGACCCTGGTTATACTGGGATTTAAGGGAAGATGATGATGATAATGATGTAGAAGAGAAATATATCAGAAAACGTCACTGACATCGCTTTCGAGTGAGGATACTGACTTTTAAACATAAGCTTTATCAGCTTTACCAGAAAAGCGCTGGCGAGAAAAGAAGAATGCAGTTCAGATGTAGAAAGATATAGAAGCAGACAGAGAGAAACAGTAGGACTGCTACAGAAGAGAAAAGGGAGAATGCTACAGAACAAGACAAAGAGATACAGAGAGATACAGAAATTTCTACAGAAGAGGAAAGGGAGACTGCTAAAGAGAGATACAGAGAGAAACAGAGACTGCTACAGAATCAGACAGAGAGAGAGAAACAGTCCGCTACAGATGAACACAGACAGAACATACCACGGTTGATAGAAGTTGATAAATGTATACGAGACTTGTATCCTTAGATGGAATGTATCTTGTGTCAGAGGTACAATGAGATGAGCCTGAAATATCACAATACAATATTTAACATCATCTTCCTCACTAGGCTGGAGCCAGTGGCGATGTCCGCAAGGTACTCGACCGCAGATCAGTATGTGTGGGGTTCAAATCCTGGGCTCGCCCATCACTGACAACACTTTCGAGTGAGGAAACTGACGTTTACATTAGCTTTTATCGCGAAAGGACGCCACAAACAATATGAAATGCACACTCAATTATACTTATTTTATGTATAAAAATTACAATAGTTTTATTCTCTCTCCTTCAGTGCACTGCCTATTGACAGGTCCATGGCGTATAACTCCTCCATATATTTCTATCTTCTGCTTTCTCTTCAAATCCACATGCGAATTAGTTATAAAATCATCCAGCATCTCGAGTCTCGATCTTTTTCCTCTAACATTTTTTCCTTCCATTCTTCTCTCAATCTCATCTTTCAGCAATCTATTCCCTCTCAGTATATGACACATCCAGTTCTTATTCCTATTCCTTATTATATCTATAAATTGTCTTTTTATGCCAACCCTATTGATACTAGTTATTATGTACATTAATCATAAATTATACTTAATTATATATGTATACCAGTGGATCTGAAGATGGGCGTATACAATGGCAACACTTCAAATACGAAAAGGTTCATATCCAATGCCTTTGTAATGACACCAATAACAATGAAGCCGAACAGCAAATGCACAGAGATTTTCCTTCAGTCTAGGCTCATTCAGACTTGATCTCAGGGCGCTATTTCACTTCCAGATGATCACTCCATTGAGGTCGACACTGATATCACGTTCAGCAGAGAAGCCATTACCTACGTCACATACTTAAACTGGGATTCAAGGAAAGATGATGATGATAACGATGATGATGATTCTTAAACGTCCAATATCCACCACAAGGACTTCGAACACTAACTTGCTGCAAATCTGCTGCTCCAGCAGCTGCCCCCAGCTGTTCCACGTGCAGCTGCTGCGCTCGTTGTTGTAGTTGTTGCAGATGTGATATATGTTCATTTCTCCTCTCCATTAAGTAGACTTCCATTGCGCCCTGAGTGCGCAAACCTCCGTAAGTGCTTGTCTGTGCACAACAGAGCCACAGCATCAGCATGTGTACATCAACGTTAGTACATCAACATGTGTACATCAACATTTGTACATCAACATTTGTACGTCAACATTTGTACATCAACATTTGTACATCAACATTTGTACATCAACATATGTACATCAACATTTGTACATCAACATTTGTACATCAACATATGTACATCTACATTTGTACATCAACATTTGTACATCAACATATGTATATCAACATTTGTACATCAATATATGTACATCAACATTTGTACAAACATCGCGGTGAAATAAATACAAGTAAGTGTATGCCTAGCGAAATGTAGAACATGTAAAATGCATTTACACTGCTAGCTTTATCTTGTATTTTCTACTTAATGTCTACATAACATAATATGCAGATTGAATATATTCTCAATATACATGTAAATCACTTAAATGATATCCTTAATCATCTAACTATCATATTCCTTTGATTCTTTACCCAACCATGTCCTAAGAAAATTACTTGTTTAGCCAATTTTCAGATATTTCCTTGCCAAGGCAACATGATATGGCAATTTGCTAGTTATATTTCTTTTACTTAATATACATAACTAATCTAAAACATTCAAATATAATTGACCTTTTTTGTTAAAACGACCATTTAAACAAGGACGTACTGCTTGTATTCTATGATTAGTTGTATCTTAGCTGCTGATAGCATCAGTTGGCAGCAAGCTCCGATACATGATTAGACTTTCAGGGCCCCAAAGGGATATCCATTTTCTCTTGACTGGCCTGCGTTTTGAACCTAGACCATTTGCTTCCGAGGCGAACGCTCTAACCGTTACGCCATATCCCATCCCCAAATCAGGAGACTTACAAACAGGTTAGTTACTTATAAACAGGTCTCTCTCTCTTCAGTGCACTGCCAAGTGGCAGGTTCAAGGTACATATTCATACTCAAAGTCTACTTTCTCATCCTTAGATCCACAAGTTAATCCCTTCACAAAGTCTATGCCTTATCCATACCTTATGTAGCCTATAGCTTGAGAAAAGTATGGCTTCTGAGATGGTTTCCCGTTGCCTTCCTCAAACAGGTAACGTATAAATAATTAATTACCTGCTTTCCAGCAGAATATAGAGCCAGAGTAGGATAGGCTCTAACACTCTGATCAGAGCAAACTGTCTGATACTTAGAACAATCAATCTGCAACAACAAATCACTTCCATGTAAACTAACTACTTAGAACAATCAATCTGCAACAACAAATCACTTCCATGTTAACTACTTAGAACAATCAATCTGCAACAACAAATCACTTCCATGTTAACTACTTAGAACAATCAATCTGCAACAACAAATCACTTCCATGTTAACTACTTAGAACAATCAATCTGCAACAACAAATCACTTCCATGTTAACTACTTAGAACAATCAATCTGCAACAAAAAATCACTTCCATAACTAAAGGCTTTTCATTTTAATAAACACATTTGTAACTTCATATTAAACGTATATTCTCCAGTAGCATTTAATTATTACCCAGGATACTTAAAATAGTGCACTACAGAAAACAAAAAGTGAAACAGAAGTAAATACTTATACTAAATTAGTAGTAATACATAGAGTACAATCAAGTAATAAAGCGATCTTCATGCAGTCTCTCTTATCACAAACCTAAATAGTGCAACATTGGAATCCTAAGGTAAATTTTCTCGTCTAATTAATCTTAAAATCGAAGGAGTCAAGAGTACATATTCATTGCAATTTCAATTTTTTTGGTACAACGTCAGTATTTTATATTTACAGAATTAATTCATAACGATAACGATATAATATAAAACCATATATCGATTATTATCGAGATACTATTTTCTAATATAAAAATTCCAATTTGACAAAATTTATGTAGACATCTTTTACTTGCAATCTTTAAAAGTCTAACACAGGTACAAACTATCATGTTAAGACTATTTTTGAATGTCTTAATAGCGTAGGGGTAACGTCATGAAGTTTTAAGTGACAGCTCCTGAGGTGAATTGAACTCTCGCGGGTTCGAATCCCAGCCGCGCTGATCTGAGAGTAAAATCTCGGACATTCACTGGACTGATTACACAGAAAAAATACTAAATTGTCCAATGGTTTAGACATGCGGTATTAAAAAGTGATAGATATCAACGTAGTTGATCATTTCACTATAATGCGTGTTTACTTTTAACCTGAGAGAAAGAGAGGCTGGTATCAGAGTGGAACTGCTCAGCGAGACTGTGGAAAGTTGGAGCTAGAGACTGACAATGTGGACACCAGGGGGCGTAGAATAGCACAAATACCAGTCCACTTATATCCACCGACTTGCCAAATAAATCGGGTGTTAACTCTGCAACCAGTCCAGATTGAGATGTGTGTGAATCCACTGCAATGGGCTGCAACAAAAACAGAAACTGTAACTAGAACTGTAACTAGAAATATAGGTTTTATACTATTTGCTTGGCATTCTCATATCACTTACTAGAAAGCAAGAGTTTGCCCAATACTAGGAGAACAGTAAAAATTCATATAAAATATTAAATAACAGCAGCAAAATATATAGTAATTGGTGATAATTAAATTTTACTCATTAATTAAAGTTCTAACGTCAGAAACGGCATGCGGCTCACCAATTGCTAAGCGCCTTGGCTCCACATATTGTTATAAAATATCTAAAGCGAATGGAAAGGTTTAAACATCCCAACCTCGGTCAAACTGGAATTCACCGGAAGATGATGATTATGATGAAGATAATAATGATTAGTTGATTAAAGTTTAAATAAAGTATGAAAAATTAACAATAAATTCAAGGTTTTCACAAATTAACAGCTAAATGCATAATTGTCATGTAGCCCATGTGGAATGCGTGTGATAAATGAGTAAATAAATAAATAAAATAAATCAAAGAACATACCTCAGACGTATCTATAGTCTCTTGGTCAACAACGAAGAAGTCGTTGTCGATAGCGGCAAACCTCTGATCCTGTCTCACTTTAGCGTCCAGCACAAACTCTACCAGTCTCTCAAACTCTCTTTCTCCACTGTATTCCTCTATCTGCATCATCATCATAATCATCATCATCATCATCACCTTCATCATCATCATCATCATCATAATCATCATCATCATCATCACCAGCATCATCATCATCATCATAATCATCATCATCATCATCATCATCGTCATCTTCCCTTGAATCCCAGTTTAACCAGGGTCGGGATATGAATAGATTGTCTCAAATCCTCTCTGTCCTACATCATATCATCAGCCAATCCCCTATTTGATACTTTTTCATTCGTTTAAATTATTGTAGCAATTTCTGGAGCCTAGAAGCTCACCAACTGAATGCCCTTTCTGACATTGATAAGGATCTTCGTGCTTTAGTGGCCTTCAACGACATGTGCAGTCACCGGTTGGTCAATTCTTCAAACAACACGGACAACACAGGGATTACTGCGCTATCTGCAATAAAATAATTTCTAACTAAAGGTCATAAAAATATTCTTACCTCCACTTCCACACACCTCCCCCCCTCTAGAAATTTGAAATAATAGACTCATAAAAATATTCTAATCTCAGATCCAGCACACTGTCTTACAGTTTCACTTTGTATCAATGTCATGAAAGTGAATCAGAATGATTTACAGTTGAAATGCTAGTGTCTTTTGACTTTTAAGCTATTCTCTAAGTTTTCAAGGTATTTCTTCATCCTTCGCAGAGATTGTGAATATTCAGACGAATATAATATAATAAAAAAAATACTAATAATAATAACCTCCGACAATTTCTATAGTGGTTTCATGGCTGGTGTCTTGTCTTCGAGACTGCTTTACAGGTTTCTGGCAGGTTATTATTAATCCTTTCAATGGTTAATCATATCTTTTCTACCTTTGCGCCATATTCCCTCCACAATAAGTACAGATTTAATTTAGGTAGCACAAAATTTAAAGACAAACTTTAAAATTAGCTGCATTTTGTAAAAAACAACAAGTCTATTTCTACCTCATATAGCGATAAGTACGTATTAGCAATTTTATCAGAAGGAGAAAATACCATTTGACCGTTGCGGTAGAATATTAGACTAGGAAATCCTTTCACATTTTGTTGAGTACAGACACTGACAGCTACAGTGCAGTCAACCTGCGTTATCATACAAAAGATAATTAATTAAACAGTGCATAATGAAAAACAAAAAAAATATTGAAAAACTAGAAATTATACATTAATACACAACAACTAATATTAACAATTACATATAGCACTGTTATTTATAGTGCAGTCAACTTGTGTCATCATACAAATGATAATTAATTAATCAATACGCAAATACAAAACAATATCGAAAGAATATAAAGTATACATTAAAGTACATCGACTACTAGTAACTGCTACATATAGCGGGAACATATCAATTACATTAAAACACAACCAGTAGTGACACGTGTTAAACATTTGAACATTGCACCACTAATTGAACACTGATACAATTAAAAGCTATAAAACACCAAAACATATCGACCCATACCAATCAGGGAGCACAGTGAAAAAATGTCAAACATATCAAAACGCACTGAAGCACCTGAACAAAGAATTCGGCATTCATTCCAGCATTATGCAGAACCCTTAATCTGTCAAAGTTTAGCTCAGATTACATAACACGTTACAACAATAAACGAACCCTAAACTAACTGAAGTACTTTATAGCTAACTACCTGAACATTGCAGCTTTGATTTTTTAATATAATTTGAGAACTTCATTTACACTTACTTCATTAAGTTAGATAAGTAAGGTAGTATAGAGTATGATAACATATGGCTGGTCGATGTGACAGCATAACTATGTGATATTAACTCCTAACTACACAGACTCTGTCCCTGGCAATACTGAAACAGGCTTTAAAATTAATTAATAATAATAGAGGTTTAAGATCCGTTTCCTCATACAAGGATGATGTCAGGGACGTCCCTCCATCACATGTCACTACAAATCGATTCACCCCAAACGATCTGAAAAAAACATGTGCTGAAGAAAAATAAAAAGAACCTAAACGGTGCCGGCCTGTGAAAAAAAAAACAGTCAGGCAAGATGAAAAAATCTACAGTGGGAAGAGATGTGTTTTCAACCTACAACGGAAAGTGGAAGTAGTAGTACACGAGCGAAGATCAGGAAGCAGAGAGTTCCAAACAGTAGAAGCGGAGAAAGAAAATGAACGTCTACCTAATTATAAATAGACGTCACACTACAAAAACCTGTACCAGATACAATAATAATAACAATAACAACAATTAGAGTGCTACAGTCATCAATGACTACATCAAGCACTACTGAGACAAAATCACGCCAGCGAGCAAAAAAGAAGGTCTAAAAATGGCGCAAATTCCAAAATCCAGAAAATCAGTCCAAAGTAAAAGAAAAGAATAAAATAAGAAAAAGAAAAAAAAGAAAAAAAGAAGAAAAAGAAAACAAAAAAGAAGTTAAAGAAAAGGTAATATTTGAATTATAAATAGACGTTACACTACAGAAAGCAAGATACCTGCACAATGGAGACGACAGGATCGCTACTGAACTCAGCTCTCAATCTCTCCCAGACCGGCGCTAGCGTCTTACAGTGTCCACACCACGGCGCATAGAAGTTAACGAAGTGCTGTCCTCTGGCGACGTGATCCACAAACGTTTCACTCGTCAATTCAAATAGTCGTGATGTTCTCGGCTTAGCTCTTGGAACTTCTGGCTGAAGCAAAAATAAAATAATTACATAAAGCTAATGTTAACGTCAGTTCCTCACTCGAAAGCGATGTCAGTGACGAGCGACCCCAAGATTTGAACCCCGCACATACTGATCTGCGGTAGAATATCTTACTGACATCGCCACTGGCTCCAGCCCGTCTATTGTATAATTTATACAATAGACAATTGCCTGTGGCAGCTGGTTACAGCGGGGACGCTGGTACTACTTTTATTAAAGTTTCATAGCTTTTAACCTTAGTCTACAAATACAAAACGCAGTCTAGACAGAGTAGATTAATTGTAATAGCTCATATGGGGTCCTCAAAATGTTTAAATTATAAATTTAAATTTGCATTAAATACGACATTTTGAATACATTTTTATTTAAATTAATTATATAAGTTCAACCTAGTGATGATAACAACTTGTTAACAGGCATACCTCCATCGACGGGCCTTCATTTATCATTGTCGTAATGAACTTGTCAAGACTATGGAAATCCCTGTTGCCTTTGTACCTCCTCCTGATTGTCTCATCATACCAATAGAACAACATTCTAATGAAACCATCATAAACACAGCCAAATAATTAGTAAACATACTAATTACAAACTATATTATAAAAATTATAAAGAAATAATAGAAAATATAAAAATATAAAGAAATAATAAATATATACAGAAAGTAATTCAAAAGTAATTCAATTCAATTCTATCCTAAGGAGGAGGGAGATTATTAGAATGTATTCAAAAACAACTACGATTAAACTAACAGAAGCTAAAATTACATGATACTGTAAATGAGCTTATAGACCTCTTATAATTAATATGCAGTGGTGGTACATCTGCTCACTTAATAAACAAAGCCTAGTGTGGGAGATTGTGTGGGAGAGTGGAAAGGAGTGTGTGCTTAAATTGACGGCTGGCAAAACTCAATATATTCGCATATATTCATTATGTAATTCTTCATTTATTAACAGAATAATATTGTAAAATGTTTAAAAAATTACATATCAGTTACTTATCATCATCATCATACTTCCCTTGAATCTATATTAAAACAATATAATGTTAATACAGTCTAAGTCTAGTCCATAGCTACAGTTAATAAAGAAGAGTCTGATTTGAAAGCAAACCAATGACATCCTGCTTCTGAGGCAAGCGTGCTATCAATTCAGCCATCCAACTGCTACAAAAATGTCAACATAAGAGAGGAGTTCTCAGTATCGCAGTCAATGGTATCAGTGTTTGCAGACTTTCATGAAATGCTTGCACTGCCAGGCAGTTTAAAAGTTTTGGGGCTAATAAAGATACTGAAGAAACAGTGAAAAATTTTAAAAAAGCTCAAGAATGACCTACGTAGGATAGCTGACTATGTTTTGTCTCGTACAGAGCGATGTCTGCTTAGTACAATCCACCTAGAAATCAAACATATGTCAATTAATTTCTATGAATAAATCTTTTCAAAAATGCCTCATATTAGTACTTGATTAGAGTTCTAAAAATGTAAGCTCCAAGGCACGTGTCATTTTAAGGCACACATTATTTTAATGTACCGTATTTTATCTTGAATAAACGGCACAGTTTTAAGTATAGCATATACATGTATGTGCTTAGTACCATCTATCTACAAATCCAACACCATTTCCTTAATTTGTACCAATAAACTTCTCAAATAAGTGACAAATAAAGCTGTAACTAAAAGATAAACTAGTTGGTTCCATTTATTATGTGCTCTTAAATGAGTGAGACCAAAGAGTCAGATAAAAACTTTTACGCTCTTCAGCAAATGACAAACACATCATAGTCAGACTTACTCATATTCTGTTTTGCTCTTCATTTTTTACAAACGCAAAAGAAGAACTGCCAATGGGGAGCAATCATAAGTATAAATTGATAATTATAATCAGTAATAGACTTAGAAAGATGTGCTTGTTTTAACAGTGAATAACATAATCCTTCTAGAAAAAGTGTTACAATTTTGCAGCTATTGTAAAAGTAATTATCTAATCACCTTGGCAATAGATGTTATCACATCGTTAGTGTTCCCCATATTGTATTTCTCTGAGAGTTGCTCAAATGTTACCCTCAGCCTTAGACAATGTCCACACCTACAACAAGAAAATTGCCACACCTACAAGACAATGACCACACCTACAAGACAATGACCATACCTACAAGACAATGACCACACCTACAAGAAAATGACCACACCTACAAGACAACGACCATACCTACAAGACAATGACCACACCTACAAGACAATGACCACACCTACAACAAGAAAATGGCCACACCTACAAGACAATGTCCACACCTACAAGACAATGACCACACCTACGACAAGAAAACGGTCACACCTACAAGACAATGACCACACCTACAAGACAATGACCACACCTACAAGACAATGACCACACCTACAGGACAATGATCACACCTACAAGACAATGACCACACCTACAACAATAAAATGGCCACACCTACAAGACAATTACCACACCTACAAGACAATGACCATACCTACAACAATAAAATGGCCACACCTACAAGACAATTACCACACCTACAAGACAATGACCATACCTACAAGACAATGACCACACCTACAAGACAATGACCACACCTACCAGACAATGACCACACCTACAACAAGAAAATGGCCACACCTACAAGACAATGACCACACCTACAAATAAGTTTAACACCTACAATATTTCTAGACTAAGTTTGAAACAAAGTAAAATTACAGAGTTTCCCAGATATATTTAGGAATATAATTATGTACGTAATATTTTAATTTAATTATTTTACAAAAAAATTTACACTTTCACATCAATTTCAAAATTTTTTTATTGGTACCATACTTGCATTCAAAATCTATGATTAAAAAATTGCATAAAAACTTACCATGGTGCATAGAACATGACAAAGTGAGGCTTTTCTTGAATCTTTTGAGCAAACGTCTCCGAGTCATACTGTGGTGTGATATTTTTAAGATGCAATGTCGTTTGGCAAATAACACACCCACTATAGAGTAGAAGGATATACCAGAAGATTGTATACGGATAATCCATTGTAAGCTGAAATACACACAATAAAATTATTTAATTCTCACCCAAGACACTTGTATGAGATAATAATTTTACATCTGTAATCAATGGAGAAAAAGTGAAAGTTAATAAAATGACAGGCCAAGCAGAAGATCGTCCTATGGATTAATGACAACTCTGAACACAATACAAAAAAATATTTATTAGGTTTAGTAAATTTTTTACCCAAACTAAATCTGAAATGGTTTGCTGCAAAGCATATATGCTGGCGTAAAGACAAATAATGATTACTAAATGCAAGGCACGCTACAAACTTGAGGGCAGCATAAGATTAAGTCGATATATCAGATTATTAGTACTTATTAATTGACACTGAGACTCCGTCTAACAAATTGTTCAGGTTATATCAAACAGGATATGCACTGGGGCTTAGCAGTTAGAATGATTTTTTAATAGTTCAAATACAGATAAGTATTTGCATGGTTCAACTCTAGAGTTCTCTCAGTGACTGACATGATAGAAGGCAGGAATCTAATTCTACATTAAATATAGGCTTTAGCCTTCAATCTCAGTAGAGCAGTAATGACGCACATGTTTGTAAAATAAATAATGGCCTTCTAAACTAATTATTTACTAGTACAATCATTGCATCTTGCAAATATTAACCTGTCAGTATTTGCATCAAGCACTTTAGTTCATCAGTTAAATATTGTGCTTTATTTTAGTCTGAAAAATGCACAAATAATATATAAGTTTCAGAATTTTCTAAATACATGAACATTACTTTTATTATTTTTATTTGGTGAACGGATGATTGGTTGTTACTTTAATACATACGACGTTTGTATGGATCCGATACTTCCAATCTATTTAACTATTTACATTATATAATAACCTATATTCTTTTTTATTCTTGATGTCACCAGAGACGACATAAGCTTTGCAATAATTCGCCCAATTATATTTGTGTAGCATAAGATTAATACAATAAAAATCTAAACCTAAATATAAAATGTGTGTTTACATTTTAATCAGCGTTAACAACAACACATTCCAAAAATTCTATTTAAAAAATTAATACCGAACTGAAACAACATACATATAAGAGTAAAAAAAGTAAACACGCATTTATTATAGTGAATAATCAACTATGTTGATATCTATCACTTTTTAATACCACATGTTTAATCCGTTAGGCAAATTAGACCATTTTCGCTATAGCCAGTCCAGTGAATGTCCGAAATTTTACTCTCAGATAGCGCATTGATCAAAAAAATAAAAATTAAATAAATAAATTAAAGATTAAAGAGTATTGAGTCAGAAAGCAATTACATGTTTGTTCTTAGCTCATTAAAACTCCAATACGAGTATATAATTAACTAAAAAGAATACATACTTAACTAACACAATACGGTATACGTATAACTTGCGTCAAATAAACATCTTTGAGCTAAAAGAACTGAGCATGCATGTAATAGATCGACGGTACCTCCTTCAATATATGCTTACTAGAGGCTGCAAATACATTTGAAATACATACTGGAGGGGTGGGGGAGACAAAGTGTATGCAAATTGTTGTAAAGATACAGAATTTCTCTAAAATGTCATTGCAATTTTTAGCCGCTACCTAAACGTTTCTTAGATTTTTCAATATTCCCTCTATAAAGTGACAACCTCTTTTGTTTTGGACAGCAGTTGAACGTGTTAACTTTTTAGCAGCTGGAGCAAATCGCATTTGCTGGGATGTGGAGGGACCAATCTTATGCTTGCCCTCCCCCATGTTATCGTGTCAAAAAAGGCTTCACAGGCTACTGTAGATAGTAGTTTCCAATCCATATTTGATTTTGATATCAAATTAATTAATCAATAAAATTAATTAATCAGTAATATTCGTCACTGGCTAGCTGAAGCAAGTGGCTATGGCGATAAGATATCCAATCGCGAATCAGTAGGCCTATGTGCGGGTTTTTACAAAAATCCTGGGCTCGCCCGTCACTGATATTGCTTTCGAGAGATGAAACTGACGTTAACATCAGCTTTACTTTACTTTTACAGTATAACATTTAACAAGAGGGTAACCTACCGACGACATTTATTTGTAACAAATATGAATTTTATGCAGTGCTGCATTCAGACACTATACCGATAGTCCACAGCATATTTGTAACGATTAATTTATAAATATAAAAATAACAGAACACTTCACATCTGAGTAGTAAACATTAAATATATGCTTAGTATTGCATGGCAAGACAAGCTGGATTTTTGTCAAAAATTGCATTTGCTATAACAGTAAACACTGCACATTCAGACTTGATGATTCTGATTTCATTTTCAAAACTATAAATGTAGATTAATTATTGGTCTAATACTATAAAAAGATATATATTTTAATTATAGTTAACTCAATTGTTAACTGCTGTACAGCAGATTAAACTAAAGAAATTAAATTTATTTCACCTGATTTGTTTTTAACTTAAGTGTCATTTAGGCTCAACTGATATGTCGCCCAAAATCATCCATAGATGAGGAAAACGACACTAAACCTTAGTCTTCTCTTGCATCATTATTATTACAACTTCAGTAACAGTTTACATATACCACAGTCACTACCAAAACATATAAATTCACACGAGAGGAGATACTTTTATATCCTATTACTTAGAAGAAATGACAATTTATAATGTGTACAAATATAAAACAGTGGAAACAGTCAATGTGTAGTAGTAACAATACTATAAAACATTCGCTTAGTTCAGTATACTAATGGGCATCGGGAGGAGCCTTTACAGTGCACAGAGAACAGTTTCATTTCATGATAGAATATTAAGAAGTTTTAGAAGGTACATAGGACATTCCTTTCTATATATATATATATATATATATATATATATATATATATATATATATATATATATATATATATATACTGTATATATAAAAAGACAACTTAACCCAAAAAAATCTGCACTCTAGAACCGCAACTCAAAATAAAATTGTGCCCGTAAGATAGTCAACACAAACATTTACCACTAAGTGTACATGTGAATCTATATCTCTATTTTTTCAGATCTGAGTCAACGTCCTTCATGTGGGACTTAAGTTTTTCCCACTGTTCTTCTGACAACGATATCCCTAAAACAACAAAAAGCATCGTATAGTCCAATAACCTATAAAAAAGACGGACTATATTTGGAATTGCATTACCACTAAAATAAATCCACACAAAAATCATATTCAATTTCTCTAACTTCTGAAGTAATATGTACTCATATATTATGAAAGAGGCAGGACAGGCTAAATTAGGAATTTTAGATGACCTAAAGACCCACTCATATGTGGACATGAAGAGGAAAGCGGGAGACAGAGAAGAGTGGAGGCGTTATCTACCATGGACCTGCCAGTAGGCAGTGCACTAAGAAAGATAGATATTATGAAAGTAACATCAGAGTACTGTAAGTGAAGGCTTCAGTAAATTAGTTTAATGACAATGTAATATTACAAGTTTCAAACAGGCAAATACGCGAACATTACTTGAACTTTTAACGCTATCACGAATGCCGGCTTCAACAGCTAACAGTAGAAGGGTAACACACATAAACAGCCTTCTATAACTACTATAATTGTACAACAACTGATTAAAAATATTAATACTGTCTCTCTATATCTCCACTGCTCTACCGAGTGGAAGGTCCAAGGTTTCTATTCCCACAGGAAGTCTGATTTCAGGCTCAGTCAAAGCACTCAACTTACTAGCAAGTCTACCCATGGACTTTTAGATAATATATTTTTATGTAGATGCTATACATGCTATATGCTATATATAGAGGTGTCCATAGTCTACCCCACCACAATGACTTATCATCTGTGATCCTAA
The DNA here is from genome assembly GCA_905160935.1 of Enchytraeus crypticus. NCBI lineage: Eukaryota > Metazoa > Annelida > Clitellata > Enchytraeida > Enchytraeidae > Enchytraeus > Enchytraeus crypticus. Next base: position 1,311,503 of record CAJHZI010000794.1, read on the forward strand.
ATGTACGTAGCCTTTACCTTAGGAGAGTAAGACTTCTGAGGCTGTTTCTCATTGTCTTTCTAAGCTGCTGTTTAGCGGCCTCTAACTACACGTGCAGACTATGGTTAGTCTATTCTGTAGATGCTTACAGGCAACATGGAATTACCAATATATAATTATATAAATATCAATATATAATTATCAATACTAAATTGGTCATCTAAATTTAAATAAATGATATTAATATGATTATAATCAGTGATTTTCACATATAACCAGCATTACTACAATATAACTACGAATATTCAACTCTAAAAAAAGCTAATGTTAACGGCAGTTTTCTCACTCGCAAGTGATGTCAGTGATGGGAAAGCCCAGGATTTGAACCCCGCACATACTGATCTGTGGCCGAATATCTTACCGACATCGCCGCTGGCCCCAGCCATACAACTAATAATCTGGTGAGAATACAATTTGAAAGCATACCATCCAAAATCAAAAGACCAATTGAGATCATTAATTTCAGAATGATAAAAGGACTGATAAATGCCAAATTAATTCCAGTTCTACAGATTACATTACAAATAAGAGAGTTTTAAAACCTTTTTTGCCAGGACGGACTTCACCATCGTCAGTCTGGTAGTACTCTCGAATGCTGATCATCTTTCTGCCTCTAAACTCCGACACACTAACGTATCTCATTTTGCCAATCTACAACAACAACAACAATACGATTAGAGTGCTATTGTTGCCCATGACAACACTGAGCTCTATGAAACCAAATCAAAGCCGATGAGCAGAGTGAGGGGTCCATAAACGGTGCGAGCCAAAATCTAGGTAGTCAGTCCAAGAAAGGGTACTAGCAGAATAGAGGTTTACGTGTTGGTCTCAGTTCGTGGACGTTCAGTGGATAAGAAAAGTCCATTACTACAATCGTTAAAGGCAGTAAAAGATTACAGAGTAGAATCACTACATAGCAGTAGCCTGCTGCAACAACATCATATCATCAGCTATGAATATAAAAAAATAAAAACAACTGTACAAATAATATACAGCTGTCAGAGGGGTAACACTTTTTGTTGCAGTTGATGTTCAGAATTCAGAAAAATTATAGAGTAGCAGACTTCTTGTTAAATTAAAACCTAATCCAAAAATGACAAAGATCTGACAACAAATAATAGTAAAAATGAAAAAAGAGGAGCAATTTAATATTACTACTGCTTAAGTGATAATGGCTTAACGTCCTTTTCAACATCCATGCAATAAATGAACTACGAGACTCAAACTACAAAACAAAATCCTATTATTCATTATAATTATTTATTAGCATGCCTATTAATATTATTTATAACTAATTTTTGTCTGGATCAGTAATTCTTCAACAAGGCTACCTCGTATTTAGTTTCTTCGTCGTTACTAGAGCTTTTTGAGGCCTTGGGGGCCGGTCTCTTCTCTGCAGGCTTCTTTACCTTCTTCTGCTTGGGCTTAAACACAAATATAAATGCTTTATACAAAAAGTGCAATAACACAGAACTCCACAATACTAACAATTTAACATGCTAACACTATCCATATTTTCTGTAAACATAAAGTGTCATCAAATGAAATGCTATTGAACAATTATTGAGCAATATAAGAAACTACTAAATGTACAAAAATCATAAACATAAACAATTCTTTAAAACTCCAGGTTCTGTCCACGTAAAAATGCATATATCTAAGGAAAGAGTTTAAATTACAAAAACTGCTCACTTCATCATCACTGCCTTCAGATTCTGAAGAGCTGATTAGTTCCTTTGACTTAGGCATGGTTCCAGTTTCAGGCTCTTCTATCGTCTCTTTTGTAAATAAATAGACCTGCATACACACACACACACTCACATACAGATCAAGTTAAATATTATAACTATATTTAGATATTAAATTGTTGACATCACTTCTCAAAATATTGCCACAATACAAAGATACTAACTATCAATTGCACTAGTACTAAGTAATATTTCTGTACACTCAAATATTATACAACCACTTTTCAAAGACGCCAGCATTTTGCTTCAGCAATTCTTTAAAGCAAATGGATAACCTCGAGCATCTGGTTGGTGATATGCTAGAATAGTTGTTATTAAACTTCAGGTTCTTTACACAATAGGTAGAATAATAATATTATGCAAGCTACTATAAAAAAAGTAAACACACATTATAGTGAATGATCAACTATGTTGATATCTATCACTTTTTAATACCACATGTTTAAACCGTTAGGCACTTTATTCCATTTTCCGTGTAACCAGTCCAGTGAATGTCCGAGATTTTACTCTCAGATCAGCGCGGCTGGGATTCGAACCCACAAGGGTTCAATTCACCTCAGGATCTGTCATTTAAAATTTCATGACGTTACCCCTACGCTATTGAGACATTCAAATTAAGATATACAAATGTTACAAATTATTATTATACAAATAACATAAAACTAGGCCTTAAATTTTACATCCGAAGTGCGTGTACGTTATTTGCAGTAAGTATAAGTTTCAAGTATCAATAGCTATAAAAATCAGTGAAGATATTCAAAAATAAAGCCGGTTAAAACTAAGTAGAATATATTTAAAGTGCGCGTTGCTGGCTTCATTTCTAGCAATTATTTAAGCTATAAAGTTTACTGCATGGTCTAAAAGGAAAAAGCTATTTTCTGGAAAATTAAGTTACGTAATTATCAAAATTTTACAAAATTCTAAAAGATCCAATATCTAAAATTCGAAACTCCAATTGACAAAATTTACCTTGCAAGCAAATTTCTAAATTACCTATATTATCGCATAAGACCAAAATATATCTTATTTCTCAACACTCTATGAATCTCATACGACTAATTTACGCTATACGATATCCTCATAGGTAATGATGCCACAACTCATCTATTTTAACCTTAAACCCATATTGCGTTCATAACTGTTTTTAAAAAATTAATAATACAAGCCTACGAATATATACAATACAATTACTATTAAGCAGTGAAAACGTCGAGATTTACGTGCATTTCTGGTTTTGCCGCGAGGAGAGAAGCATCAATCCATCTGAAATTGATGGGAATCTTAGAATGATGTTCACTGTTGAGTCATCATCGGTCACTGCAGGGCCAAATCCAAGTCTCCTAGAAAAGGGGTCCAAAATGATACAAAGTTAAAAATCCAGTCAAAAGACAGCACATGAGTCGCTGCTCAACTTTTTAAATTGTCATTAACCCAAAGTCTAAAATATTCTAATCTTAGTTTTGACCAAGGCCCTCAAATTAAGGTAACTCCAGAACATACATGTATATAATTCAACGTAAAATATAATTTTAGGACTTTTAGTAACTTTAATTTAAAATTTATTTTTGCAATTTAGGGTTATTAACTTATTATTTATTTTGCAATCAATTCAGCCCAAAGATGGTTCAGCCTTGATACTTATTTGGCAGCGTTTATTGTAAGTAGTAAAACAACAGAGAAGGCACCCTAAAAACTTTCCATCTCTATCAAAGATATAGATTATAAATTCTTAATTCTATGATCTCTAGCTCTCACTGCTACCCTTACCCTGTCTATTTATTAGTGATAAATGGCAACAGTTTTCGATGTAAACAAACAAATGAAAACAAATCAAATGTGAAGAGCGTTGCGCAACTTTCTAGATGTACATGTGATTCTTGAGTTTTAATCAATATTTCCCTATTAATTAACTTTTCTGAGTTAAACATTTGTCAGTTAGAAGCTCAAAGAATGAGTTTAAATAAGCGTGATAGCTCTTGTGAAATATGAGCTAATTCCAGCTAAATATTGTAATATTTTGTAACTCATTTTTTATTAATTTTACTGAAGTAATTAATTGATCAATTGACATTTCACTTATATCTTTAACATAAACACTAAAGGACGTAAAGGCATATTAAATACAATATACTTTTCGCAGTGTATTTTAAATTTAAGTTTGTGATTTGTTATAATTTCAAATGAAAGATTTTGTCACAAAAATCTGCATTAGGTCGATCAGCTATTAGCTATGGTAGATGAGCAGTTTATTAATTTATTGGGCTACTGAATTCATTGAAAAAAAAATCACTGTAAGCTTGCCATGCATCACTGTGAAACTAGCAACTTAAGTTACTAATGCGCATTTTTTGACGCTCTCACGATTAGGAAATGTCTAATGTTTAATAGAGTATATCATGCTAAGGCATCTCTATACTTTACAACAGTTACAGTAAAACAAGCAAATATACAAGAAAATGCACACAGTAAAAAGCACTAAAATATCAAATAACTACCATATGTAACGTAGCTTAAGTATTGCAGTCTGAGAAATGTATCAGTGAGCAGAATTTAAATGAAATGATCTAGCAAAAAGATGTGACTTAAGACTCTTTTTAAAGCTATCAGGTTTATCAGAATGTCTTATAAATTTTGGAAGTTCATTCCACAATTTGGGACCTGCTACAGGAAATGACTTGTCACGATAAGAAACTGTACGGCATTTAACTCTACTGACTCAACATAATCGTAAGTTTTTCCTTACCGAACAAGAACTTAATGGTATACAATAATCAGAAAGATATGATGGGGCTGAGTTAGTCAGGCATTTGAACATGGTAAGGCAGGATTTGAATTCGACCCATTCTGGAATTTTAAGCCAATGAAGTTTCTGTAGCAAAGGTGTGGCCAAATCAGAGCACCTCGCACGAAGAACTAATCTTGCAGCTGCATTCTGAATTCTTTGCAGTCGATCAATTACCGATTTATTGCAACTTAAGAACAGGCTATTACAATGATCCAGCCTTGAGGAAATAAAGGCAAGAACAAGAATTTCTGTGGAAGAATCAGACAGACATGGTCTAATACTCCATAACTGGTGAAATTGAAAGAAACACGAAGAAGATAATAGCTTAGAATGCTGCTCAAAGGTGAGGTTAGAGTCAAAGACAACACGAAGGTTACGAACAGTCTTCACAACAGGTACATTTGCTTCACCCAATGCAATCGAGGTTATATTAATTGTATTGAGTTGGCGCTGAGAGCCAAAGATAATTATTTCTGTTTTAGATGCATTAAGAACCAGTTTCTTATTAAACATCCAATACTGAAGATCAGTAAAACACCTTTTTACTTTAATAATAGCAGAATCAACCTCATTTGAATTAAAATGCAAGTAATTCTGAGTATCATCAGCATACATGTGACCATTTAGACCATTTCTCTCAATGATGGCAAGTATGTCAACAGTATATAGTACTAATAAAATAGGTCCAAGAACAGACCCCTGTGGTACACCACATGCCAAAGACGAAACATTAGAAACCACACCTCCAGAAGAAACAACCTGAGTACGATCCAGTAAGTAAGAATGGAACCAATCAAGAGCCGTGTTAGATATACCAAAGGATTTATTTAATCTAGCTAGTAATATGCCATGGTCTACAGTATCAAAAGCAGCGCTGAGATCAAGCATCATAAGGAGAGTGAGCTGACCCCTATCAACAGCCATTGATATGTCTGAAATATGTAAAATATATATAAAAATATATATAAAATATAAAAATAAAAAAAGAAGAAATATCCGTCATTGGTCATTCCATATGGAATCTGAGCTCATCATAAGAGTAATCTAGTAATCACTTTGATTGCTAGACCTGTTGTTTACTTACCGTAAACGGAGAATTAATTTTTTTTAGTTTAATTAAACTTGCCCTAAAGCATACCAAATTGCTGGCAGGGTTAATTTTCTCTTCTTTTTTACTTTACAAATGGATTATGTACTGGATAGAGATAGATTTAAGAACTAATTTTGGTGACAAACAATTTAATGTTAGGTTGCTTGGAAAAAGTTTATTCATTTTTTGATTAGGCTATTCTTGAATTGTATGGACCATTATAACATAAATGATGATAAATTGAATTGGTAATTCTAAGAAAACTTTAATTCTAAGATATGTAACAAAAAGTACCTGAGAATTAATTATTTGTAAGAAAGAATTGAAAGTAATTCAAAGAGCTGTCATATGTGGAAACACATCATCTTTGAAGAATCTAAGGACATTCAAGTTTTTTCTGTTCTTTCTGTTTTGTAAAACTTTGGACTAGTATTCTGGATTGTGTATGGCCCAAATGAAGATTATACTTTTAACAATTTCAGGAATATAGACATACCTTATCGATTGAGTCTTATATAGAATAGTAAATCTTAGAATTTATTAGGAAACGAATAAAATTATATAATATTGCTTCAATTTCCACATGTCTGGATTCTTTTGCTTTGAAAGTGAATATTAAAGGTATGTTTTTTATTTAGTATTGGTAAGTTCAGTTTTTTATGCACATGTGACCTATTATATAATATATACATTATGCAGTCATAATTTCTAATTAGCTTCAATAATATTATGTCAGTATATAAATGAAAATAATTGAACGGTATCAGTATAATATAAATTTAGTGATATTCTATCAGTTCTATATGTTTTTGTTGGATCACTGGCATTAGGTGTACAGAATTTATTGTCCAAATTTTAATGCTAAACTCTTTTTAGCTTTTATACAGAATGAAACCATGTGCTAATAAATGTGCTTATTTTTCCATGTTCCAGCAAAATCTGCATTTGATAAACTTTTGTACCAATGACATATGTGTATTAAATCTGAGCTTATCATCAAGTGATATTGTAGGTATCACCAAGGACTTCAAATCTGAAATTTAAGCAATTTTGGATGGTTTTTATTTTCATGTAAATTATATTGTAGGTCAACGATGAAATCTGTAGAGAAATTAAAATCACTGCAAAAGAATATACAAGGAATACGAAACATTTGCATATTGGCCCATGTGGATCATGGTTAGTACTTGGACCTTTAATATGTAGATCATGGTTAGTAAAATACCTTTAATATGTAGTTTTAGGGATAACAGTTCAGTTAATTAAAATGGTAACTTATGATATGATTTTATCTAATTTCTTGAAGCATATGCTTTATGCGTAAGCTATTAGTATGATTTAGTTAATGATAATATAATTTCAATACATTTTGGAATAATTATTTTAAAATATTTTTGCACAGTCCAATCTAGAATCAGTGGTGATGAACAAGCATAGCTGATGAACAAGCATATCGGAAAATAGATAATTTAAATAACTCTATCAAATCTTCTGAATAAATTTTGAACTTTCTTCATTTATTCTTATAATCATTCCTATAATGGCAGAGCCTGACTGATTTCTTGAAACTACTTATTTTTAAGGTCAAACTTTACTTGAATATATATGATTTAATTTAAATAGGGCCAAACGTATTCTTGTTTGCAGTAAAAAATTGATCTTTATGACTATTGATTGGTATTCAGTACTATTTTTCTCTAGATATCTACATATCAATGATAAAAGCTACTAAACAAATATCATTCAAATGTTTTAGGTAAAACTACGTTGGCCGATGCACTCATTGCCAGTAATGGCATTATTTCACAACGTATGGCGGGCAAAGTAAGATCTTTTAATATGTTTATATATTATTTTGTTATATATGTATAATTGTTTATATAAAATATCTTTTAATATGTAATGCAGGCTGATTTAATGTTTCATATATGTGAAATTCATATCTGTGAAAATTATTTTATTGTATTTTTCTTGATGTATATTTTAATATACATGATTTATTATTACATTATAATTTGCTCATTTTCATGTGTGGAATTTTAATTAAATACTAAACCTCAATTATATAGCATGGTGTGCTTTGTATTATTTTGTATTGTATTTTATTTAGTTGAGTTATTGTATTTTACTGCTTTGCATTGTATGATATTTAATTGAGGTGTTGCATTGTATTGTTTTACACTGTTTTGCATTTAGTAAAGGTATTACATGATATTGTATTGTATTGTAGTAGGTTTTGTAGAAGTATTGTATGATATTGTATTGGTTTGTAGTAAGTTTAGTATGAGTATTGTATGATATTGTACTGTATTGCATTTAGTAATGGTATTGTATAATATTATATTGTAGTAGATTTAGTAGAAGTATTGTATGATATTGTATTGTATTGCTTTTAGTAGAGGTATTGTGTGATATTGTATTGTAGTAGATTTATTAGAAGCATTGCGTTATATTGTATTGTAATGCTCAGTTGAGGTATTGTATGATATTGTATTTGTATTGCATTTAGTAGTGGTATTGTATGATATTGCATTGTAATGCGTAGTTGAGGTATTGTATGATATTGTATTTTAATTCCTAGCTGAGGTATCGTATGATATTGTATTTTATTGCGTAGTTGAGATATATGGACAGCAGAGAAGATGAGCAGGTGAGAGGAATCACCATGAAGTCCAGTGCTGTGTCGTTAAGCTACAAGAAAGGTCTGTTTATAAATACAGTTTATGTGGAGGTTGAAATGATACAAAACAGTCAGTGGAATGAGCAATACCAGTATTCCATTAACTATACTTTTGCTCTGATTTGTACTGGATTACTAATGAATATTGTCAGTCTT
>CAJHZI010000794.1:1322500-1417500 GCA_905160935.1 Enchytraeus crypticus
TAATTTTAATATTAACAACGAATTTTGTTTCTTAGTTTTAGGCTCATACGTATCTTCTGCAACTTCTAGAAAAGGTGTGTGTCTAAGTTAATACTATAGTTTTAATATTAGCAATGAATTTTGTTTCTTAGTTTTATGTGGCAATTTGTTGAAATTATTACGTTACTAAAGTTCAGTTTTACCATGATTTTTATGATAAAAGTTTTTAATTTAAATCAAATTTGTTATAACTGTCAAATGTTACCAGTAATTGCAAATTGCTTTACCTCGTGACTGCTGTTATTTTATTGAGGGTTCACTGTTTTGCTGGGGTGTTTTGCTAAGAATTTTGTAGTATAGTTAACCGTATATCATTACGTATATTTGTGCTGTTTTATCGAAATTTTCTTAGGATATTTTGTGAATTGATTGTAGTGACATTTTTCTATTTACATTGCAGGTTAATGCCATCAGTGGTGAACTGTTCAACAGAGGAGTGTTTGCTACATATTCAGAAGTAGGTGTCGTTTTTGTACCGATATTCAACACTGTTTGACAAAGATTTTAGAAGGACTTTTGGATATTAATGTTTGATTTGTCTTGGACGTTAGAGTAATTTCCTTGAAATCTCAGCATTGGATAGGTTTAAGCTATGGATACTAACTTATTATTTCTTAATTAGGTTAAAAATTCACATTGGTGCTTTCTACAGCCATTCTTCACAAATATGTACTGGATAAAAGAAAATGAAAACAAAACCAAAAAAAAAAAAAAAAGATATTTATTACTTGAGGAGTTTGTGCTATAAAATATTAATTTTTGTTGGTATTTGTATATTTAATTTGTCTTAATTAATTAGTTAATTAATTAATTAGTGTAATGTATTACTTGACGAAATTTCTTAATCTTAAAGCTATTTATCTGAACTAATGTTGAAGATATTTTAAAAATATCTTCAAAAAAGAATAAGAATTGACTGGAGAGATAGAAGACTAATTCTGAACTTGTACATGAATCAAAGAGCAGTAATCAAAATCCAACGAGAATACTCAGAAGAAGGTGAAATAGGACGTGGAGTAAGACAAGGTTGTAGCATTTCGCCGCTGCTGTTTAACATTTACGCTGAGGCAATGATGGAGGAAGCCATGGAAGACATGGAAGAAGGAATAAAAGTAGGAGGGAAATTGTTACAAGATGTACGATTTTGCAGATGAGCAATGTTAGCGGGTAGCGAGATTGGACTGCAGAAGATATTGGATAGGCTGAATGATACGGCATTGAGATATGGCTTGAAGATTAATATAAAAAAGACCAAGATTATGAGAGTGTCCAATAATAAAGGTGAAGTTAATATCACAATAAATGGTACGAAATTGGAACAGGTAAGAAGTTTCAAATATTTGGGTCATACTATAACCGATGACGGGAAATGTGAGACTGAAGTATGCATTAGGATTGCACAAGCAAAAGCGGCCTTTGGTAATAGAAAAGAACTATTAACAAAAAGTGTGAAGAAAGATACAAAGATAAAGATAGTGAAAACTTTGGGTTGGACCACGCTATTGTATGGTTGTGAAACATGGACCTTAAGGAAGGAAGATATTAGGAAACTGGACATTGGAAATGTGGATTTGGAGAAGAATTGAGAGGATTAGTTGGACTCAAAAGGTTACAAATGAGGAAGTTCTAGAGAGAGTTGGCACTGATAGAAAGTTGATAAAGGTATTAAGAAATGGGAAGAAGAGTTGGATAGGACACATTCTAAGGAGGGAAGGTCCATTAAAAGAAGTCATAGAAGATAGAATGGAAGGAAAAAGAGGCAGGGGCAGGCCGAGATTAGGTATGTTAGATGATTTAAAGACCCACTCATATGTGGAAATGAAGAGGAAGGTGGAAGACAGAGAAGAGTGGAGGCGTTGTTTACCATGGACCTGCCAGTAGGCAGTGCACTAAGAGAGGGAGAATGTTGAAGACGTTTTATATGTGTATAACTGATAAATATGTAGAAAGTAACACTTTTAACTTGTGTTTATATATATACATATATATATATATATATATATATATATATATATATATATATATTTTTATTTATTTGTACTGATTAACAGGACACTACGTCAAACCCTAATGCGCTGCCTGCAGAGAAAACTACCAGCAATGATGCGGTATTTCTGCGCTTCTATTGTTTTTATTTTATTATTATTTTAGTTTCTATTTGATAATGTTTAAGAGTTATGTATATCTTTAATAGAGTAGTTACACAAAATGGGAGAAGAATATTTTAAAATTAATTACAGGGATTGAGTTTTGCAAACTCTGTAAAGAGATACATGTAGTTTAATTGTGGGATCTTACTTCCTCAGTTTTTCTTTATATATAATAAGATTAATATGCTTGAAATTATGCTCTATCGATTAGGAATCTATTTATTTATATACTGATTATATAAATTCAAATAAAAATTAATTCATGGGAGCTAACAAATCAATATATACATTAATAGAATATTTGATTGAGGGAAAGTTTGCTACTGTCACAAAATACCTAAGATTACAGACGTACCCTTTATTTCAGAGTTTTTGTAGATTTCAGAATGTTTCATATTGATTTCAGAGTGCTCCATATTGTCGTGGCTGCTAGCGATGTTGATGCTGTTGTTGTTGTTGACTCGTGTAGGTTTACGACTGGGATGACGATGAAGATGAGATGTTTCTGTATTTCTGTCCCGACCAAGGGAATGTCGTGTTTGGTAGCGCCATCGATGGCTGGGGATTTAGGTACTTAATCAATCAATCAATAGGAATTTAGCGTCCTGTTCCTCACCATATGCATACATCTATCATATGTGTATATATATATATATATCGGCTGGAGCCAGTGGCGAAGTCACTAATAAAAAGAATAAAGAATAAAAGAATAAAGAAGTCGTTAATATATATATATACAGTATATATATATATATATACATGTATATATATATATATATATATATATATATATATATATATATATATGCATACATCTTCATATATATATATATAAGTAATTGTTTTAGGCCTATAGCTCAATTTATGCGCAGCCTATTTGCTTTTCTGGTTTTTGTTGCATTGTTCTATGTGCAAGATTCATGTATGGGTTTTTACGCCTGAAATAAGGCAATAAATAATAAATAATAAATAAACATCTGTCTAGCGCACGTGTCTTATCACAACAAATGATATCTGTGCAACATGTTTAAAGTCTTCACCCAGAGCAAGTAGTGTGATGGTGTGTCAGGAAATTGGCGAATGGTGTCAAATTATAAGAATAAAATTTAAAGATCTGTCATCGTAGTGACCTTGTTTTCTATATAATAGAAAAGTTGCTAATCCCTCATGTACTAAATTGTGACTTGATTGTGTCTGTAGGAGATTTTAAGCTATTTTGTGTTTGATTATGTTTACATCTGATTTATAATTTCACGTCAAAATACTTACTATAGCTATAGATTCAAGGATTCCAAGCAGAATCATTTTTACGTTAAATTTTAGTGTATTAAATCATATTCACTGCACATTTTTTAAAATTATAGTATTCATTTTTTTCTTAACTATTTTTAAAAAAATTAGTATTGATATTTTCTGCTGCATAGGATCAGTCAGTTTGCTGATTTGTTTGCGAGGAAGATTGGTGTGAGTGCTGCGGTACTAAACAAAACGCTTTGGGGGGACTTCTATCTTGACGTCAAGACAAAAACTATTCGTAAAGGTGCTCAGGTAATTCTTATTATTTTTTTCCATATACTTTAAATATTTGTTGTTCTTTGTATATACGTTAAATGATTCATATCGTAATATCTAATATCAGAGAAAAGTATGTTTTGTTTATTGAGTCTGATCTAGCGACATAAATTTAGTTTGAAAGTTTTGTAATTTTTAATTTACTATATTTATTCAAGGATACCATAATTTTAAATAAATAATAAAGCATTGCTTACACTCAGTATTGCCCATTTAATGAATTGTAATAAACTCATTAAATAAATAAGTGTACGCTTCTAGAGTGCTGTTAGATATCAGTTGCATTGCTTTTACTGTCCTATTGGCTTACACTGTAGTGGGTTGCAGACAACATTCTTCTACTTGATACAATTCTTCAATTTAATCCTATCTATTACCTTTATCATATGGTTCCTTCTATTCAAGTTAAAGACTTCCTGTGGATTTGGTTATCTAATATTTTCAGTTGTGGTTTTTGACGGCTTTATTGAAATCCTGTCAATAGGTATAATTCCATTTTCTCGTAGTGACGGAGTAAAATGGCCTCAATTTCTTGCTATATCAGGTGGTCAAGAGCACCTGAGAGGATAGATCTTCAGAAAACTGCAAGTGTCGACAATGGTCGACAAACGCTGATATGTCAGCTTAGGATACAGTGATGCTTTTTGAAATGCTTTTTTTGTGCTGGAGTAATATTTCTTTTGAAGTGAAAAGTTTGGCACACGTAGTTTTGCATTTTTTGTTAACGAGGGTAATTTTTCATTCACAGTTCTTTGATATCTAGCAGTGGTTTAGTTTTCAAGTATAGCGTATGTATAAGCTTCTGATTTAGGGATTTAGCATTACTGTTGTGCTAACTCTGCCACTGTACATTTAACAGAAGAAAGGCAAGAAGCCGTTATTCGTTCAACTTGTTCTGGAAAATCTCTGGGCCTTCTATGATGTGATTACTGTTTCAAAGTTGGTATCTCGTTTCTCTAGTTTAATTTTATATTTTTGATATTCTATCACAAATTTCTTTGCAGGATCTTTTATTTGCCATACTGTCACAGTATGTGAACTAGTATATATACTTATTTGTGCATAGTTTTTTTGTTTTGAATAGATCTTTTTATGTGAATCTTCATGTTTACTTTAGGTTTGTATAAGTTTACATTGCACTTTATGATTTTACTTGCTGTGTAATTCATTGCTTCACTGCTTCACTTACTGATTGATTGATTATATTTGATTGAGTGTTTGATTTAATTGATTAATTAATTTATTAACTGATTGATGAATTGATTTATTGATATAGAGATAAAGAGAAGATTGAGAAGATGATGAAGTCACTAGACTTGAAGCCAGTCCCACGTTGTAATGATCCGAAGGCTCATCTCCAGGCCCTGTTCAACCAGTGGCTTCCTTTATCTCAAACTATATTGGGTAGACTTGAATTTATAAACTAGCTTTGACAAAACTGACATATTTTTATTCATTTAAGGATATCTTTTAGTCACATAACAATTTAAGTCTAACGGATCACAAGGTACAGGGTTCGAATCCAGTGCACTCAATTCATCTTATCGTAATAGTGTCATTGTTATCATATTTATTCTGATATGAATTCATGTTGTATATTATTTTGGACTTCATATAACTTGTATGTAATATTGTAGTGGCATGTGATTCTGAAATAAACATAAAGTCTCTTTATCATAGTATTGTTTTATTGCTACCGTGTGCAAGGTTCAAATCCAGCGCATTCAATATCATCTTATCTTAGTAGTGTCATGTTGTCACTGTTATCATAGTAGTGTCATTGTTATCATAGTAGTGATATTGTTATCATAGTATTGTTGTTGTTATCATAGTGTTGTTGTTATCATAGTAGTGTCATTGTTATCATAGTAGTGATATTGTTATCATAGTATTGTTGTTGTTATCATAGTGTTGTTGTTATCATAGTAGTGTCATTGTTATCATAGTAGTGATATTGTTATCATAGTATTGTTGTTGTTATCATAGTGTTGTTGTTATCATAGTAGTGTCATTGTTGTAATCATGTGGTTGTTGTAGTAGTGTTGTTGTTATATAGTGTTGTATAGTGTTGTTGTTGTTGTTTCAGCGATGGTCGCTGAGAAGTTACCCAGTCCGGTGGACACGAGTGAGGAGAGAGTAGAGAAACTTCTCTGCTCCTCCTCTCACAAGTTCTCCTCACTGCCTCCTGCCACACAGCAGCTCAAACCTGGTCAGCTTTCTGCCTTCTGTTGTCTTGTCATGTCTTTAATTAATTATATATTAGTTAATTATATATTAGTTAATTATATATTAGTTAATTATATATTCATTATGAAGAGACAGAGGCAGGCCGATTTAAAGATCCACTCGTATGTGGACATGAAGAGAAAAGCGGTGGACGGATAAGGGTGGAGGCGTTATATACCATGGATTATATACCATGGACCTGCTAGTAGGCAGTGTACTAAGAGAGAGAGAGAGATTCTATAATCATTTAATGGGAAAAATTGTGTTCTTTAATTACATATTAATTAATTATATATTCATCACGAAGAGGCAGGGGCAGGCCGAGATTAAGTATGTTAGATGATTTAAAGATCCACTCATATGATAAATTCTATTCAACCAAATTAAATCCTTCGGCTTATCTTACAATTTTTTTTATTTTCTAGAATTAGACGCTATTAAATATGTCATAAACTAATTTTAGTTATGAAAATAGGCTACATTTACATGTCATATATAAATTTTTATAAGGAATAAATGGTATTTAATCCATCTAACTAAGGAAGGCAATGGGAAACCACCTCAGAAGTCATACTTTTCCCAGGCTACAGGCTACATATGGCTAAGGCAGAGACTTTGTGAAGGGATTAACTTATTGATCTAAGGAGTGCTCTTATAGAGCGATAAAGCAGACTTTGAGTATGAATATGTACCTTGAACCTGCCGCTTGGCAATGCACTGAAGGGAAGATATACATTTTTACAATAATCATTGATATGTTGTATTACTGAGGATGCATTTATTGTGCATTTTACTGGCTCTCAATGCTGTAGATTTCATGGCAAGCAGTTCATCAGACTCCGCGCCCGTTGTTGTTTTTGTTTCAAAGATGTTCTCGGTGGATGCAGCTGCTCTGCCTCAGAATAAATCTAGGTTAGTTTATGTCAGTCCTACAGGTGACTTTCTACCAGCAGTGATTATACAATTTGGCTAAGGCAGAGACTTTGTGAACGAATTAAGTACCTCTTGATATGTAACGAAGAGCTAAATAATATCTCTTGAAGTATGTAGTGATGTGTGCTTTATTATTATTATTAACTATGCATATAAGCTAAGTAATGATAGCGATTGATAGTTCTAAATGTTGATTTGTTAGATATGAGCAAATAGCATATATTAATATATTAATTACTATAAATAATAATAATAAATAAAATAAAATATATAATATATAATATATATATATATATATATATATATATATATATATATATATATATTAGTAATTAATATCTAAATTACTTTTAATTAAAAATTCTAGGACTAAAAGAACTTTTAGAAGAGGTTGTTTCATGAAATCTGAATGAGATAGATACCTGTGTATGAAAAAGAAAACCCTTTTGTGAAACATAATGATTTTTTCTAAACATTTTTTGGACTGCCACAAAGAGGTTTTGATACATTGCTCTTTAGGAACTCAACAGCAGGATAACAATTGTGTGTTTTTGTAAACTTCCATTTGACCTGAATTGTTTGATTTGTCCATATACTGGCTGGAGCCAGTGGCGATGTCGGTAAGTTATTCGACCGCGGATCGGTATGTGTGGGGTTCAAATCCTTGGCTCGCCTGTCACTGACATCACTTTCAAGTGAGGAAACTGACGTTAACATTAGCTTTAACTTTTTTATCAGTATAAACTTAATCTGCTTTGGATTTAGTTGCCATATTAGCTTTAAGGAGAAAGCTACTGCATCAGCTTGAACTCATCTAAGTACACAGTGCCGCGTTACTGTCGTGTAGTATTTGAGAAGTGAACAATGTTGTCTGTTCCTAAAAAGTAAACAGGCTAATTTTGATTTTATTTTTATTTTCTTTCCGAATTTTGTCTTCAAAAATATAATTTGCCTCAGACTCTTTGGCTAACATTGAATGTTATTATGTGAATTAAAAGTATAAGTAAGTTTTAATTCTAATATAATTGAAACTATTAAATAATATGACTAATTAGTTCATACTACTAAGTGTAAAAAATAGTTAATATATCTCTCTCTTAGTGCACTGCCTACTGGCAGGTCCATGGTATATAACGCCTCCACTCTTCTCTGTCTTCCGCCTTCCTCTTCATTTCCACATATGAGTGGGTCTTTAAATCATCTAACATACCTAATCTCGGCCTGCCCCTGCCTCTTTTTCCTTCCATTCTACCTTCTATGACCTCTTTTAATAGACCTTCCCCCTTAGAATGTGTCCTATCCATCTCTTCCTATTTCTTAATACATTTATCAACTGTCTATCTGTGCCAACTCTCTCTAGAACTTCCTCATTTGTAACCTTTTGAGTCCAGCTAATCCTCTCCATTCTTCTCCAAATCCACATTTCCAATGCCTTCAGTTTCCTAATATCTTCCTCCCTAATATAGTTAATACTGTATATTCTTTATTAAATCTAATTTCCAGTGTTACACTATGTTAATACAGAGTACTGACTGCAGAGGAGATAGCTGAGAGGAGACAAGCAATTCTAGCAAAGAGACTGCTGCAGCAGAGCAACGTTGAGTCAAATGTTAAAGATCCATCTGTTCCTAGTAGTGAATTAGGTTAGCATTTCTGTTTTTACTGTTACATTATAGGGCCTGTTCTGTTAGCTCTCTCTCTTTCTCTCTCTCTCGCTCTCTGTAGTCCTTTAGCAGAGATCTAGTAAAACTATAGAAGGCTACACCTAGTTTCAGGTCGATTTGCTTTTCTAAACGTGTACCAGTGATGAGTGAGCCTCCGATTTGAATTGACACCTTCTGATGAGCAGTCAGAAACCTATGCGATCACGTCATGTAATATTTAAACAGTATGAATGCTGCTAATATTTATACTATGAAATGTTGGACAAATGCTGACATATAATGATCATATTTTATGTTTTCTCTCTCTCTCTCTCTCTCTTAGTGCACTGCCTACTGGCAGGTTCATGGTATATTACGCCTCGACTCTTCTCTGTCTTCTGTTTTCCTCTTCATGTCCAAATATGAGTGGGTCTTTAAATCATCAAACATACCTAATCTCGGCCTACCTCTGCCTCTTTTTCCTTTCATTCTGCCTTCTATGACCTCTTTGGAGTGTTGGATAGGACACATGCTAAGGGGGGGAAGTTTATTTAAAGTCTCTTCATTTCCACATATGAGTGGATCTTTAAATCATCTAACATACCTAATCTCGGCCTGCCCCTGCCTCTTTTTCCTTCCATTCTACCTTCTATGACCTCTTTTAATAGACCTCCCCCCCTTAGAATGTGTCCTATCCAACTCTTCTTCCTATTTCTTAATACATTTATCAGCTGTCTATCTGTATCAATTCTCTCCAGAACTTCCTCTTTTTTTTGTAACCTTTTGAGTCCAGCTTATCTGCCTCATATCCACATTTCCAATGCTTCTAGTTTCCTAATATCTTCCTATTTTATGTTTATGTTTTGAATGTGATATGTGGTTTGAAATAATATAAAAAGTGGTTATAAGTAGTTTTACGTTCTTTGTTATAGTTTCGTCGTTTCTGTAATTAATTTTGACAATTTCAACAACAGAGAAAAACTGGATGAACATTAGAATTATAGTCTAAAATTCTTTATTTTTTTAGATTCTTTAATGCCATTGATAATTATTTGAATAATATTGTTATTATTAACTAACTAGAAACTATTACAACTTCATTTATGTTTAATATGTAGTAGCCAAATCTGAGAAACCAGATTGCAGCAGTACTCAAATATTGACTGGTGGAGATGGCAGTGATGGTAGCGGTGAAGTATTCATAGCATTTGCTCGAATCTTCAGCGGAACTATTAAAAAGAATCAGAAGATATTTGTTTTGAATCCCAAATATGATCCTACTAAAGCTTCTGATATCGTTAGTATAGTCTTCTATTAGTATTTTACCATAGATTGTATTGATCCTCTGCCCATCAGTGCTGAATAGGCCTCTTAACACAAAAATGTCTGCAAATGCTACTCACTAAAATAATTTATGTTATAATGTCTGTTAGTCTTGAATGTCTTAGTAGCGTAGAGGTAATGTCATGAAGTTTTAAATGACAGATCCTGAAGTGAATGGAACCCTCGTGGGTTCGAATCCCAGCCGCGCTGATCTGAGAGTAAAATCTCGGACATTCACTGGACTGGTTAAACGGAAAATGGAATAAATTGCCTAACGGTTTAAACATGTGGTATTACAAAGTGATAGATATCAACGTACTTGATCATTTCACTATAATGCATGTTTACTTTTTTTTACTTTTAGTCCTGCCATAACAACAACTGATAGGATCTCCCATGGTTTCGATATAACTCATCGTCATCATCATCTTCTCTTGAATCTCACTTTAGCTAGGATCGGGATACGAATGGATCTTCTTTACTCATCTCTGTCTCGAAGCATACCATCAGTCAATCCCCTATTTTAAACATATGCTTTTCTATATAGCTTATACAGTGATGGGCGCAATAGTGTTTTTAAAATATAAAATTATTTTCAAAATAGGAAGTACTATTTTATTTAGAGGGCGCAGCTGTTACAGTGACGTACACTGAGCATTTCTTTGACTCTTCAGTGGAATTCTTATGAGTCTGAATGCTTTTATACGTCTCAACTGTTATGGATCTCTCTTTCTCTCTCTGACTTTTTAATTTGGTATTGTAGACTTAGCTTGCTGTTAAATATTCTGCTTGAGACGCAGAATACATCGATGTACCTGACATCGTCATCGAGTGAGGGAACTGACTTCTAGTGAATATTTAACTTAATGTTTGTAACTATTCAATGGTTCAGGTGAAAGCAGAAGAGGAATTGAGTGAAGGAACGAGTGGATCCGTGCTATGTAGCGAGGAGCTGTTTAAACGTCTAAATCACGTGACTGAGGTCACTGTTAGCGACCTCTATCTGCTGATGGGGAGAGAACTGGTGGCTGTGGATGAGGTTCCTGCTGGCAATGTTCTAGGTAAGGTCTACGGATGAAGATTAGCGTAATAATGTCGTTCTTGTTTTCTTCTTTTTTATTAAAAATTTTATTATATTTATTTTTTTATTATACTATTCATCATTATCTTCCCTTAAATCCCAGTTTAACCTGGGTCAGGATACGAATAGACTTTATTATCCATTCGTTTAAGTTTTGTGACAATTACTGGAGCCTAGGCGCTCACCAACCGAATGCCCTTTCTGACGTTGGTATGAATCTTAGTGCTTTAGTCGCCTTCTACG
The DNA here is from genome assembly GCA_905160935.1 of Enchytraeus crypticus. Taxonomy (NCBI): domain Eukaryota; kingdom Metazoa; phylum Annelida; class Clitellata; order Enchytraeida; family Enchytraeidae; genus Enchytraeus; species Enchytraeus crypticus. The sequence continues at coordinate 1,333,711 of CAJHZI010000794.1, forward strand.
ACACGTGCAGTCACCGGTTGGTCAAATTCTTCAAACGACCCGGACGCAATATGGGGAATTTTTGCTTGTGAACTTCTCATATAGAGTGCACTAAGGTGTTTAATATTACTCTAGCTTAGCCTTAACGTGAAGAACTAGATACTTAACCGAAAGTGTATTTGGTTTTGGTACCGTGTTAAAAACTTCTTTGAAACGTGCTATGTTTAGGTATTGGTGGGCTGGCAGATTTTGTATTCAAGTCTGCGACACTGTCTAGTACGCTATCCTGCCCCGCTTTCACTGACATGTATCAGGAGGCGGCGCCTATAGTGCGTGTCGCTGTAGAACCGACCAATGCCGGTAAGTCTCATTGGCTCATTCATACACTAGCATGTATCAGGAGGCGGCGCCTATAGTGCGTGCGCTGTAGAACCGACCAATGCCGGTAAGTCTCATTGGCTCATTCATACACTAGCATACACCAGGGGGCGGCGCCTATAGTGCGTGTCGCTGTAGAACCGACCAGTGTTCTGTTAGTTAGCTCTGTAATACAATCAGTGGTTAAATTTGAGGGAACGCAGGGGAATAGATCGTATTTTCTGAGTTGCTTTCTCCTGCTAGGTGCCCTTATTAGATACTAGGGGACGTGTAAATGCAGTACAGGGACTCAAAAAATTTTGACCGTTCCACTGCTCTCAATTCTCACTTTAACCACTGTATTTGCTAATATATGCCAGAAGACGTTCAATTCATGTTACTGGAAAACTAGTCTCAGAAACAATAAGAGCTAGTGGAACTGAGTCCACTGCGTTCTCTCCAGTTTAACCACAGCATGCATATGCGACTGTAACATGTAATGTAGTAACCATGTTATGGAGGCGTACATACCTTGGACCTGCCAGTAGGCCGTGCAGAGAGAGAGATAGAGAGAGAAGGTATATACTGTACATGTGGCAAGTTTAAATAAATACCCAATTTAGATTTTCCATTTTCCGTATAACTAGTCTAATGAATGTCCGAGATTTTATTCTCAGATCAGCGTGGCTGGGATTCGAACCCAGGAAGGCTCAATTCACGTCAGGATCTGTCGTTTAAAACTTCATGACATTACCCCGACGCTATTAAGACATTCTATGCGACTGTAACATATAAGTGTAATAGAGACGTATATACCTTGGACCTGCCGGTAGGCAGTGCAGAGAGAGAGAGAGAGAGATAGAGAGACTATATAAACGTCCCTGACATTGCCTTATGGCGAGGAACCGGACGTTAGATTCTTATTGATTGATTGATTGATTGACTAGACTTGTGTCTTTGTGTGTGTGCAGGAGATTTGAAGAAGCTGATAAGTGGCCTGAGACTGCTCAACCAATCAGATCCCTGTGTGGAGGTGTCAGTAGAGGAGACCGGGGAGTACGTTATCGTGGGGGCGGGGGAGGTCCATCTGCAGAAGTGTCTCGATGATCTCAGAGATAAGTTAGTACTAGAATATTATATATTAATAATTAATATAAGAATATATAAGAATATTAATTTCAAGTCTACAACTGTGTTCTTAGGCCTAATTGTCCATCTCTTTCCGCCATAGGTCTTAATTTTGACCCGATTGCCTTGAATCATGGGCTTGCACTGTTTTGATCTCACTTTCTCTTTTGGTCTATGTATACTCAGTCGTCTTCGTGTGGTGCTTTGCGCCTGTTCGTGTAGAGTCTGCTAGAGACGTCCCTGATATTGCCTTTTGGCGAGGAACCGGACTGCATTTTCTTATTGATTGATTGATTGATTGATTGATTGAATATTCCTGCTATTTGATAAAGATCCGTTCTTGCTATTTGTCATATTTGTGCCTGATTGCGGACGACTAGTCCCTGACATAACTTCATACTGTTATTTTTATCTTGCTTCTTTAAATTATAGGCACTGTGTTTAGATAGAAGAATCTTAAATATTCATTATTGGGATCACATCAAAAATGAAAAATACTCGAAAGGTTAGGACAAAGAAAATTAGATGAGACAGGTTCTAAATGAAGGTTGAGGTTCTTGGGTCACTTATTGAGAATGCGTGAGGATGGATATGCAAAGACTGCAGTTAACTGGAAGTCTAGCCACGGAAAAAGGAAAAGAGGAAGACCTAGGAGTACTTGGTTCAGCATGATCAACAAAGATTTGAGAATTTCATAGAATTTCATTTCATAGGAAGGAGTTGTGAGGGTTGCTGGGGATAAAACAAATGGAGGCATGTTACCGCCCTATGTTTTGTTCAGAACGCAAGGAACTAATGTCGATGATTTTGCTGATATTGAGTTGTTACAGGATGCACGATAAGATTAATTGTGCATATCTACATTGCTTGCTTTGTTTACACTTTTTAGGCTTTTCAGTGTGATCAATTAAACAGACTACTTTCTAACGGACTTTCAGTTGATTGATGTTAGAGGGCCTAAGTCTATTGCAAATTGAGGATGTTTTATTTAAATTTGAATTATTTTAATTAAATGATCATCTCAATCATATCTTAACGGACAATTACGTAATTGGTTGTGGCGATGAACCTTGCTGATTGTATTCATAAAATGTTTCATCGAAATCAAACAGTCAATCAATTAGAATTTAACGTCCGGTTCCTCGCCATAAGGCAATGTCAGGGATGTCACAGAAGAAAAAACAAAAAACAAAAATAGAGATCTTAAAAAATTTCTATTCAATTCTTTGTCTCTCCTTCCGCTGTATCAGAGCTTTGCTCCATTACATCAGTGTGTTAATTATTAATTAATTGAATGACTAAATCATTTACTCATCATCATCATCATCATATTCCCTTGAATCCCAGTTTAACTAGGGTCAGGATACGAATAGACTGAATCAAATCCTCTCTGTCCTATATCATATCATCAGTCAATCAATCCCCTATTTGAGACTTTTCCATTCGTTTAAATTCTTGTAGCAATTTCTGGAGACTAGGCGCTCACCACCGAATGCCCTTTCTGACGTTGGTATGGACTAAATCATTGACTAATTACTTTAATTGATTGATTGACTATGTTTACAGATTCGCTAAGATCCAGATCAGCGTATCGGCTCCTACCGTGCCGTTCAGAGAGACAATAGTTCTTCCTCCCACTGTAGACATGGTCAACGAGACCATCCAGGATTCGAACCCACAATCTAACGCACCCCGTAATCGAAATAAGCAGGCGACCAGTAGAGACGATCAAGAACAGGAGCAAGAAGAAGACGAGGAACAAGAGCGCGGTGTTGCGCAGGGATTCACTGTCAGCAGGAATTGTATGGTTCAAATCCGTGCTTTGCCATTACCGGCTGAAGTTACGAGATTGTTAGGAGAGAACATAGCGTTGATTCGTTCAATAGAGAAATTGTCATTTGAATATAAGAAACAGGAGAAGGAGGCAATTGGAGAAAAAGACGGTAACGTTGCTAAAGAAGCCGGCAGTAGCATTACTAGTAGAATTAGTGAAGAAATGAAAAAATCAACGCACCAGCTCAAAACTAAACTGGAGAATGCCTTTAAGGAAAGCGATCCGGAATTATGGTCAGATATTGTCGAAAGAATTTGGTCGTTTGGGCCGAAGAGAAACTGTACAAATATTCTAGTAAACAAGGTCTCTGGTTATAATCGTCGTTCAATCTGGAGTTGTGTGAATGATAAAACTCAGAAAGACAATCTTACTACTACTCAACGGAAGGAAGAAACCTCAACGATAGAGAATACTGCTGATGGATCCCGGGATAAAACTGCTCCGGCAAATATAGATTTATTGAGAGATGATATCTCGGTGATAGATGATACGCTTAAGCTATTGCGCATTTATGAAACCAGCGTGGTTAGTGGATTTCAGTTGGCAACCCAAGCCGGTCCATTGTGCGAGGAGCCAATGACAGGAGTGTGTTTTGTATTAGAGCAGTTTGAGAGGATCTCTGAGCATCAGACAGGAAAACAGTCCAAGCGGACAGTAGATGGTCAGGAAGTGAGAACTAAAGAGGATGAAAAGATTTCAAATAGCTGTCATACTGAGAACCTTCTAGACGAATCATCACAGACTAGCGAAGCGGCTTGTCCTGATGGAGAATCAGTTAAGAAACTAGATTGCAATCGATTGGAGAAAATTAAAGAACCTAAAGTCGATACAGAGGCCGTAAGCGACGTCGCGGTAGAATCAACGTCGTTACAACGCTCGGAGATTTCTGAAGCGACAGTTGACGACGACGCTTCAGTCTGTGACGCTGTGAGTAAATCCAGTGCGAGGCAGGGCAGGTCGTCGTACCCTGTGGGACAGTTCAGCGGACAGCTGATCTCCTGCGTGAAGGAGACATGTAGAAGAGCCTTTCAGTCGCAGCATCAGCGTCTAGTATGGGCGATGTACTCCTGCGTCATATTCACCACTGCAGAGGCCCTAGGTATGACTTGCTATTATCAGTCATCATCATCTTCTCTTTAATCAGTCATCGTTATCTTCCCTTTAATCTCAGTTTAATTAGGGTCTGGAATCTCGGGATAAAACTAAAAAGCTAATGTTAATGTCAGTTTCCTCACTCGAAAGCGATGTAAGTGACCGGGATTTGAACCCCGCACATACTGATCCGCTGTCGAATATCTTACCGCATCGCCACTTGGAGCCAGTGGCGATGCGAATAGACCTTCCCTCGTACTCTCTGTCCCACATCATATCCTTTGTCAATCCTCTAATATTCAGTACCCATGAAAAATTCCCATTCCCATTGTCAATATCCTTATAAAATCAATAGATAAGGATTATTTAATTTAATTTAATATAAATGCTAATGTTCCGGGCAGGATTGATATTCATTCTTCAAAATGAGACATGTTATTTATAGCCCCGTTAGGTTTGTTTAATGTAGAGATGAATTGTTAACAAATAAATATTTCAAATTGTAATAATATCTTTATTGCAAACTACTTAAACAATGATTATAATTATTATATAGGCCTACAGTTTGACCTCGAAGTTCTATAATGTGTAGAGGTCATGTTAGTATTATCGTCCAAGCCTTCACCCTTAATAAGTCTCTTTTGGTAGCGAAGGTTAATCATTAGTTTCACTCCGGTCTTTGCATTATTGTATTCTGGTGGTGTTGAACTGGTGATTTTGAACTGATGTTGTTGAACTGTGGTGTTGAACTGTTTCAGAAGTACCTAACATAACTCTCAGGTGAGGAACCGAACACAAAATCTTCATAGTATTTTGAACACTTATCATGTTTTACGTCCCTGACATCATCCCTGGATGAGGAAACGGACGTTAAACCTTTATTATTATATACAGGAAAGATGTACGGAGTGTTGGGTAAGAGGAACGGACGTGTGCTGCAGGAAGACATGCGGGACGGGTGGTCTGTGTTCAGTGTGGACGCTGTGCTACCGGTCGTGGAGAGCTTTGGATTCGCTGATGAGATACGCAAGAAAACGAGTGGACTGGCCAGCCCTCAGCTTCGCTTCAGTCACTGGGAAGTGAGTATATCGCTCTTCCGTGTGAATACAGTGTCGAGAAGTCTTGACTGTTATACTCGTAATTAATTATCGTAATTGTTACTTACTTGTAATTATTATCCCTATGAATATGAAAAAGGCAGCTGGTAAATGTAGGATAACTTACCATCTCCTAGTACTTGAGGATAGTTTCATTCTTGGCTGGAACCTGTGGCGACGTCGGTATCATATTCGACCGCGGATCAGTAGGTGCGGGGTTCAAATCCTGTGATCTCCCGTCACTGACATCGCTTTCGAGTAAGGAAACTGACTTTAACGGTAGTTTTTTTTACCAGCTGTATTCGGAATAAATTTGCTGCTTTTATATAATTATAATTTAAAGATCTCCAACTCCTACTCTTTAAATATTCGTATGAAATATTAAATTGTACAAAATTAATTAATTAATTATACTTAAGAAAGTGGTTTTAAGCTCATGTTTATAATGCTGCTAGCAATTTTTTACACAAGCCTTGCAATATTACAATGCCTCATGTCGAAGTCTCTAGTAATGCATTTTTGTCATTATATATTTTTAACAGTGTTGTAAAAAGTACTCAGCAAAATACTTTAAGTAAAAGTAAAAGTAATGGTTGGTAAAAGTAAAAGGTACTTGATCAGAATTTTACTTAAGTAAAAAGTACTCGACAAAAAAGTAGTACTTTTGAGTAAAAAGTAAAAGTACTCGTACTTGTTTAAATAAACAAAATATATACACTGAAATAATCGTTTTACAAGTTCTGAAATTGGTTTCAAATAGTTTGATTTTATTCTAATTAAAAACGAAAACTTGAAAATAAAGGCTAATGAAAATTTAAGTTCACGTCTAAAGTTTCTGAACTAAAATAATGTTCGATACACTTGCACAAGCGTCTCTAGAATTAAGAAATATTACATTATATTTAGACACCCTCAAGAATTAAATTTAAATTACCATGGTTGACTAAGACTTATTTTCAGGAAGAATTTTCCAGAAAATAAGTGTCCTTTAAAAATTATAGCCTATTTATTTTAATTCCTAATTTATTATTAACTTTTCTAGGTCTTAACTGCGGGCTGTTTAAATGTTACTATAGTAGTCGACAAAGGCAGCAGGTACGGCTGTATGACGTAGTTCAAAGGCTCTATTTCTATTATTAACGCTGTATGACGTAGATCAAAGGCTTTATTTCTATAATTATGCTTTGAAATATCTGCTCATAAATCATCTACAGTAGGGGTTATCAACACGTGGTTCGCGAACTTCTTAATTCGGTGTCACCAAATCATAGTAGCTACTAATTTCTACAATGAACAAAATATGTAACTCAATCGCATCATACATCATCACTGTGACACTTCAGCCGCAATATCTCTTAATGCCTGTTTTAAATATATTATAGTGCCGGCAGCCACTTTCCAATTTTTCGGGCAGTAAAGTAGCAGTAAAATCACACCGCCTCCAGGGCCTAGGGATATATATATATATGTGTGTGTGTGTGTGTGTGTGTGTATATATATATATATATATATATATATATATATATATATATATATACATACATACATACATACATACATATAGAGATAGATATCTGTATGGCTAGATTCTCGGCATTATTGTTCACGTCTCTGGGCTAAAAGAAATAGTCTAGCCGCAATATGACTGTTAATATTAAAAAAGAAGACTGCTAAAAAGGCTCAGGGGTCGCCACCTGAAAGGAAAATATGGGGGTCGTAGGGGTAAGCTGGTTGGGTACCACTGATCTATGCTATGATAAGAAATTTCAAAGCATAATTATTGAAATGATGTAGTCCAATGTACAGTAAGCCTAGGCCGATATCAAAACGCTTGATCTGCGTCATACAGCTGTAACCAAAAACCAAGCTAAAAACAGACGGCTATGATATTTTGCGATGTATTAAAGAATTTGGCGATTGGAATATCCGCAATTTGTCAAAAGCAACGCGACTTTTTCAGTTCCACTTATGAAAAGTAAAAGTACTAGAAAAATTACTTCGTTACAAGTAAAAAGTACCCAGGCAAATTGGCTACTTCGTTACAAGTAAAAGTATCGGTTGAGTACTTTTTAGTCGTAACGAAGTATTTTTACTTTACTATACAACACTGATTTTTAATAATTATCTGCCTCTTTATACAAATATGATCAATGTTACTGTGTCTTTTGGTTCAGCCGATCGACATAGACCCTCATTGGGTGCCCACGACTGAGGAAGAATATTTACATTACGGGGAGAAGGCTGATGCAGAAAACATTGCTCGCAGACATATGAACGCCATCAGGCGACGAAAGGGACTCAAAGTCAAGGAGAAAATCGTTGAATTCGCCGAAAAGCAAAGAACATTGAAAAAGAATAAATAGATTGTTGATATTAATCTAGGTAATGTTAAATATTACTAGTTTTGACCAAATTCATTCAACACTAGTATATTTGTGTGAGCACAAGCTACTTTTGAAATTTCCTTGACACGTAATATATAATTGCATAAATTTAGCTAAATTCGAATTGCTCCTCATCTCGTATGCAAGTCAATGATAATTACATGGCAATATTAATAAGTGTGTATTGAATTATTATAATTACTTTTTAAGACTTGACAGACTGACCAACCAGTCCCTCAAAATATGTGCATCTGGTATTAAATCAATCAATAAATAAATATTTGAGTTGTAATGCAGTGCTAGTAGTCTGATCACTCAGCTTAAAAATACCCGGTGTGATCGAGACACCATAGTCAGACAATCGAGTCCTACGGTCTTACCACATCTTTGTAAATACAAGTAATGATAAGCGCTTCATCGTCGCGTTACCTCTATATACTTCATCTAATATCGTAATAGATTAGCGAGCGGTTTTTCCCCGTGTTGTCTGAAGAATTGACCAACCGGTGACTGCACGTGTCGTAGAAGGCGACTAAAGCACTAAGAGCCATACCAACGTCAGAAAGGGCATTCGGTTGGTGAGCGCCTAGGCTCCAGAAATTGCTAAAAAAAACGAATGGAAATGTCTCAAATAGGGGATTGACTGGTGGTGTGGTGTAGGACAGACAGGATTTGAGACAGTCTATTCGTATCAAGACCCTAGTTAAACTGGGATTCATGGGAGGATTATGATGATGATGACTAGTGGGTGGTTCGTTGTTCAGTTTAGATGGCTGTTCCGGGTTTAAATATCAATCGAGCTATCTTTCTAGAGTAAAACCTTGGACGTTTACGGGACTGGTAACGTTACAAATCGACTACAAACTATCTTCGATGTATTCCAAATGAGAGATATCGTCATGTATCATCATTTCACTCAAATGCATTTAATCTTTAAAGGCACAACTAGAATATTATGTTTCTGCTTTACAGTTGATTGCGATCTTACTATGTAAAATATTCCTTCTAGCTAGCCGGCAATCTCGATTCGGGGTCGACATGAAGGGGACTAGATGGGAAATGGAACATTAAGGTCGGCTATCATCGGCCTGAATGTCGACGCAGGCCTACATGATCATAAATGTGGAGAGATGTGAGAAATGCTAATTTTACACATAACTATACTATACTTACACATAATTTTACATAATTATACACTAATGAATATAATATCTCACAATATAGAGGGTACTACACTTTGAGAGCTTCAAAATCCTAAAATACATTTTAAGCTTCCTCTCCGTCTTCAAACCATTTATCGTTAAAATTAGAAACTTTTGAAGCAATCGTGTGTGCAGAACATGCCAAATGTATAGAGCACGTCATTATTGTGTAATATTATATTTATTATTGCAGTCACGGATAATTATTGAATAATTATGTGTAAGTATAGTATAATTACGTATAATTAGCATTTCTCACATCTCTCCTCATTTATGATTATGTACAAAAATACGACCTGACACCACCGAGTGTACACGATTAGGTTTATATGCGCCCCTTGAAAAAGAAAAATCCAAGTTGCTATGCAGTCTCGAACCACCGACCTCTCATTCAAAAGGTTAGCCTCCCTACCGCTGCGCCACGAGGCGATCCTGATTGCAGTCATGCTATAACCTATCTTATACAATTGTAAAATGGCTATGATATGTGTCATATTCGTTACTAGAAATAAAAAATAATCTGATCTAAGAGGTCACGGCATCAGAGATCAGCACGCTCAGTTTGAGGAGTAATGGAAATATTAAAATGTACGAAATATAATAATGGCCGTATACGCCTAATATATAAGGAAAATATGTAAAGTAATAATAAAATAAAACCCTTATATTTCTGCACTAAGTACAAAAATAATAAAAAATCCAAATAAAAATAAAGCCCTTACATTTCTGCTAAAAAGTAATACTACCAATAATACCACTAATAGTACTATTAATAATTAATTATAAGAGTATTATAATAACTTTAAATAGTGCATGAACGCCGTACTAAGCTATACATCAGTTCTAGAGCCAGTAGCAGAGGTTAAATCGCTCAGCGAGAAGATTAAAACAATTCACAGCGTGATCAAGACACGATTGTTAAGACAATCGAGTCATACCACATCATTGTTAAAACTGATAAGTGCTTCATCATTGCGTCACCTCTGCGTACTATCACCAGTAAAGCATGCTTTAATTATATGTTTAGTCGTCAGATATTAAATTAAATTAATTAAATAAGCATTTGTATGGATTTAATGCAGAAAAACAAAATCCAGTACTAGGATATATCCCAAACTAAGCCATTTAAGATATTCAGTTGGATTAAATATAATTTCAAACACAAAAACATCACTAGCCAAAATATTCGTACTTTATTTCAGGAATTTTTCTTAGCTAATCGGAAAAACTGTAATGTATATACGAAAGATATAATTGCAGATAATCATCTAGCCTTACAACGATATTATTTTAAATCTATTACACAAACATGCTGATCATTTGCAACCTTCAGAAATAACCATTATTACACAACAACTATAATAGATTACGTAACTATAGTGGGTGTTGCATAACAGCACAGAGATATAGAATCATCATCATCATCCCTTGAATCTCAGTTCAACTCCCTACCCGGACACAACACGGGGACACAGAGATATAGACTACTGCAAATATTTCTATTATAGCTTGCTTTCATATACTACTGGCTGCCAGTCTAGTAACACCACAGGTAGCTTTGTGCATACTAACAGATTTTAGACTTTGCAGTACTTATACAAAGATACTAGTAGCTTTGTGCATACTAACAGATTTTAGACTATGCGGTACTTACACAAAGACACTTCTGCTTCACTCATTAGATTGTCGTTAATTTGCTAGTGCTCAAGATTGTCTCGGACAACAGTAGCCCGTTAATTGTCAAACTATACACTTTCATTAACAATTTTCCTACGACACACACTGAAGTGCTCAAATCTCCTTCAAACACAACAAAAGTTGTCGTTAAACATAGAATCAATACTGCATCGAAGAGGAATAGACGGACACTTCTATAGACAGGCCTGCATAATCTTATCGAGAGTTTCTTTGTAAGAAAACATAAATAGTAAAAAGAATTCAGTGTTTCTCTGGTACAGTCCTCAAAGAAAATACTCTGCCTGGGGTTTTTTAGAGGGAACTCCTCGATTTTCCTGCAAAATAAATTCATGAAATTACAAACTTTATTGAATATGAACTGTTACTTGTGCAGTCATTTTTAAATACTATAATATATACTTTACTACTATTATTATTATACTATGATTTAACTAATTAAAACATTACTTATGAATTTAAAAGCGGATATATAGAACTTAAATGGCAACACCTATGCATGCATAACTTGCTATAAAATATAAAAATTGCACATTTGAAGTAGATATCCAAAAATTAAGATAGCAAAATTTTTAAAAATATATATATAATTAAAAAAATTTAGACGTTTTTCTTATGAAAACTCAAACTTTTGTAAGAAGGACTTACAAGAAGAAATTTATCTGAAGCATGCACAAAAACAGCAACTGAAGAATTACAAACATAGCCCTATAAATTCTAGGTGATATCTGAGTTTATATGCTATCACGCCTATATACACTAGCTTATCAAAGAATGAGTTGATATGCTATCAGGGTTATAGGCACTAGCTTATCAAAAAATGAGTTCATAATATATGAGGGTTATATACACTAGCTTATCAAAAGAATTAGTTGATATACTATCACGCCTATATACACTACCTTATCAAAGAATGAGCTGATATGCTATCAGGCTTATATACACTAGCTTAGCCAAAGAATTAGGTGATAAGCTATCAGGGTTGTAGGCACTAGTCTATCACGGTTACATACACTAGCTTATCCAAATAATGAGTTGATAAGCCATCAGGCATATAGCCAGTAGCTTTTCAAAGAATGAGTTGATAAGCTATCAGGCATATAGCCAGTAGCCTTTCAAAGAATGAGTTGATAAGCTATCAGGCATATAGGCAGTAGCTTATCAAAGAATGAGTTGATAAGCTATCAGGGTTATAGGTACTTGGCTATCAGACAGTTAACCAGCTTATCAAAGAATGAATTCTTTATTACCTGGGGAGCGGCTTCAAAGATTGTGAAATTCCTCTGAAGATGTTCGTCTAATTCAAGAATAGCAGCAACGTTGCCACATCTGTTCAAATAGTTAAATTATGTTAAATTGTTAAAAATCGTTCATAATGATACCATGCACTTTGATAAGTAATTTAGAAAAAGAACAGCGAGTTATGCAAGCCTTCAAACTTTGTGAAATATGGAATAACAGGCAATTTCACACAATACTACAGTACATTATGTTACAATAATTGATATTATATTTTACAGTAGATTATATCAGAAATTAAACCTACAATGTCAGCAGACGAAAACCCCTATTCTCCACTACACCAAAACACAACTTCTAATTATTATTATACCAAGTAATAATCCGGAAATTAATTTAATCTGGAGTACAACAAGAAGCAATTAAGGAAAGGATACTAATGCACCTTCCAACTGCCTTATTCGGTTACATTTGACAGTTACAAATGATCTAGCAAGCATTGAATATAGGGAAAAAAATCGAAGTCAGCGGTAACAATTTTAATGATTAACAATTAACTGTCCGCTGATAAACGAACCTGTAGCAGTAGTTAGGAGCCGACCACACAGTCAGCACTGTCTCGTTGAAGTGCCACTTGTAGCCCTCCATGACCAGCTGATGGGCTCTACATATTAGATCAAGATTGTTCGCAGTGTTGAACTGCTGCACGACGTCGCTACCAAACAAGTACCCCGCCCCCCTAGGTGACACACCCCAGCCCTGAGTGTCTGAATCAATCAATCAATCAATCAATCAATCAGTCAATCGATCAAACAAGTACCCCGCTCCTCGAGGTGACACACCCCAGCCCTGAGTGTCTGAATCAATCAATCAATCAATTGAACAATCAATATATCAAACAAGAACCCAGCTCTGAGTGTCGAATTTAAAAAAAAAATCAGACAAACAAGTACCCTGCTCCTCTTTCAATGATTCAGCAAAACAGCACGTATTGCTTTAATCGTTTTCATCAAAATAATATAATAGTTAAACATCAATTCTGATAGTTTCCAGAACAACATCATAGATATAGACACTTCTGAGCAATACTAACCCTCAGGATCTGACCACAGCAGATCACACATTGGTCCATCGTGAGGCACCTCCTGTTTACGATCTATAGCTCTAATCTGATCCAGCGTCTGTATGGACGGCGACAGACCACCGTGCACGCAGAATATCTGCACAACAGAGCAACAGATATACAATAAGACCACCGTGCACACAGTATATCTGCACAACAAAGCAACAGAAATACAATGAGACCACCATGCACGTAGAATATCTGCACAACAAAGCAACAGAAATACAATCAGACCACCGTGCATGCAGAATATCTGCACAACAAAGCACCAGATATACAATCAGACCACTGTGCACGCAGAATATCTGCACAACAACGCAACAGATATACAATGAGACCACCATGCACGCAGAATATCTGAACAACAAAGCAACAACAATACAGTGAGACTAAAAGCTGGTAAAGCTAAGGTTAATGTCAGTTTCCTCACTCGAAAGCAATGTCAGTGACGGGCGAGCCAAGGATTTGAACCCGCAACTACTGATCCACGGTCGAGTATCTTACCGACTTTGCCACTGGCTCCAGCCGACTACCGTGCACACAAAAGATAAGACTACCGATAAGACTACCGTGCACATAAAATAACTGCACAGCATCGTAAAAAAAAACATTGACACACTACCGAGCATGAAGATTGCACAATAGTGCAAGAACAATACACCGTGAGACTGCCGTGCATACAGAATAACTACACAACAGCACAAAAACAATGTCACTAATGCCTTCACACGATCAATGAAGATACAAAAACACCTCTGCCAATCAAATCCATCTAATTCTTACATCATAATTTCTGACACTGCTATATCAAAAACAAACAAAATAACTGCAACAAACCGCTAACAAAATACAAATACATATGTAGGAACACTAAAACTAAAGTACACTGATAACATCAACTGTTAGTGTGCAAAACACGACACTTCTTTCGAAAAAGGAAAACAAAACCAAAGAGACTGCCGGATGTGCAGAAATTGACGTCCCTGACATCATCCTGATGTCCCTGACATCATCCTGACGTCCCTGACATCATCCTGACGTCCCTGACATCATCCTGACGTCCCTGACATCATCCTGACATCCCTCACATCATCCCGATGTCCCTCACATCATCCTTATATGAGGAAATGGACGTTAAACCTTTATTATTATTATTATTATTATATGCAGAAATCTTCATACCGAGCCGTCAATGATGGCTGAGAGACTGAGGTAGTCAAATATCTCTGTGCAGTACCTCCACACCGTCACTGAGCCGTACTTACGCAAGCACTCGTCGTAAAACCCGTACACCTGCGTGATCTGTCGACTCTCGTGATTGCCTCGTATCAATGTGATCCTGTCTGGATAGCGTACCTACACAATTAAACATGTAATTATTAATGTGATACTGTTAATTAAACACGTGATTATCAATGTGATCCTGTTAATTAAACACGTGATTATCAAAGTGATCCTGTTAATTAAACACGTGATTATTGACGTGATCATAGATTGTAGATTATAGTGATTATAGATTTACAGGATGTTATTTAAACACATGATAATTATCGCGTGTTTAATTAACAGGATCACATTGATAATCATGTGTTTAATTAACATGATCACATTGATTATAATTAATCAATGTGATCATGTTAATTAAACACATGATTATCAATGTGATCCTGTTTTGATAACATATCTACGCATTTCAACATATCATTATTTATCATTGCAATCCTGTCAGGATAACGTAGCTGCACATACAAAATCATGCTTACCAATGCAGTCTAGTCAGGAAAGCATACCCGTCGACACATATATAAACACATGATTACCTGGTATTAATGTGATTTTGTCAGGATCTATCTACACATATCCACACATGACTGTCTTCTATCAATAATCAATGGGATCATGATAGACCAGTAGCTGCATCAATATGAGCTACCGTGAAAAATGTTACACATAGGAACAAATGGTTATATCAAATAAATATAAAAAATACAAGTACACATACAAGGTAATTATACAACTTGTTCTAATAAAATTTTTGTCATTAGTTGTGAAGAGGCAAGTCAAGACCAATTCAACTTTATAGAGCGCTATGAAGTTGTATTGATACTCAGATCTATATAAACTAATAAGATTTCACAACTTACAACAGGGTTTTTATTCAATACCTTAAAAATATATCAGTAGGTAAATAAGTAAGTGATTCAAACCAAGGCTAACCGCATCCGAATGAGAGATCAAAAAGACGTTAAACCAGATTTTAATTCTTGTAAATAACCTTTAGTGCAAGAAGCAGCAGGAATGTCTCGACGCTATAGAAGCCTCTGTCGACAAAGTCTCCCATGAACAAATAGTTTGTCTCCGGTACGTCACCTCCAACCTTGAACAACTCCCGAAGGTCGTAGAACTGTCCGTGTATATCTCCACATACCTGAGTCAGCAAACAGCACGGCTTTATGCACTCAACACCCGAGCACTCAAGTCAACAGTTCACTGCTTTATGCACTCAATAATTCACTTGAGCACTCAAGTCAACAGTTCACCGCTTTATGCACTCAATAGTTCATTCGAGCACTTAAGTCAACAGTTCACAGCTTTATGCACTCGATAGTTCACCAGAGAGATCAAGTCAACAGATCACTGCTTTATGCACTCAACACCCGAGCATTCAAGTCAACAGTTCACTGCTTTATGCACTCAACACCCGAGCATTCAAGTCAACAGTTCACTGCTTTATGCACTCAACACCCGAGCAGTCAACAGTTCGTTCACTGTTTTATGCACTCAATACCCGAGCAGTCAAGTCAACAGTTCACTGCTTTATGCAGTCAACACCCGAGCACCCAAGTCAACAGTTCACAGCTTTTTAATTTAAAACTAGATGAAACAATAGGCTAGACAAAAAATCGTAAATCAATACAGTTTATATACAATTATATAATCTATATAATATAATCTCTATAATATACACAATATACAGTATTCCATAATATATACAATTAAAAATCTAAATGTATATAAGAATTATAAAGAATACTGCAATTCGAGCATAATTGAAGACTCAATTAAAAAATATATATTTAAACAAGAGTTCTATTTCAAATCTCAATGTGCCAATTTTTTTCAACACAATGGAAAATTAACTCATAATTGCACAGTCATTATAGGCTGAAATTTCAATGCAATAGGCAATATGTGATTTCAAAACTGAAAATTTCTATATTAGGCTAATGTTTCCGAGAACATCACTTGCTAAGCCAAAATCTAAACGTATCAATTTCTTAAACTTAAAGTGTAACACAATGCAACATTGACTTCGAAAGGATACTTATAATATTTCAATGAAGCTAAAATATTAATTAAAAAATTTATTACACTATTATATCTAGTATATGACTGACTCCTTAAGAAATTTTCATTGCTTGAGTATAATTAAAACATATATAACTTAACAAGCCATTACAAAAATTAGACATATTTGAGTACAAAAAAAACCTATAAAACCAATTACAAAAAAATAAATAAACATAAAAACAAACAAAAATAAATTAAAAGAAACAAAAACAAATTTTAAAAAATAATTATAAAAAAAAATACAAAAACCTATGAAACCAATTATTTTCTATTAAATTCTTAACCATTTTAAAATAAATTATTAAGTCGTTTCGAGATAGTAGCGTACCGTGACGGGGGAGTCTATCCTCTGCACGTTGCTCTCTTCCACCAGGATCTCTCGCGCCTTAGCACACAGCGCCTTTACCTCACTCTCCTTTATTATCTCACATCTCCTCAGCTGCTCTATCTGCCTGCAACCAATCAATTTATGACAATTTGAAATATCATCTACCATTTCAATATTAACTTTAATCTGAGCTGCTCTATTTGCCTGCAAACAATCAATTTATGATGACTTTATGCCATTTGAAGTATCATCTACCGTTTCAATGTTAACTTTTATATCATTACTTTAACTTAGATATCATCTATCATTTCAGTCTTGCGTTAACTTTCTAAAACAGCATTCACATTTTAATTGCATAAGAAGCTCATGATCTAAAAGACGACATTTTGTCAAAAGTGTTCAAGAAACTCTTGTACAAATTAAAAAAAATTTAATTTATAAAATCATACATTTGTATTACAATAATATCATATATTATGACATAATATTTATGTTACAATTATATTGCTATTATATAACTATTGTAAGAGCAAAATGGACCTTAAGGTTGTTGTATAAAACAAAAATTGCAATCTTGAACAAATCAACTTGCTTCAGCAAAAAATGAAACAACGTCCAGTTTAATTCCAGCATGAAGAACAATGAAATGTGAATAAATTACAGGCAAATTTGGCTGAAATATCAAATCTACGGACGACTTATTAATGAAATAAAACATTCAGTTTCAGAGTCGAGATGCTACAATGGATTAACATGGATCAATAAAATTAACAGCTTTTGATAAATTATAACAACTGCAAAAAATAGCGACCGTACACTGCCGTAAGGGGGGAGTAGGCAAAAAACTGAGAGAACACCTCAGAAGCCATACTTAGTTATGCTTAAGGCTAATTAAAGTTTGGTAAGGTCTTAGTCTATACGGTGAGACGAACTTGTTAATAAGTGAAGTGTCAAACTCGCATGAGTATAAATATGATCCTTATTCACCAAAACACATAGCAGCAAGAACAGAACAGAAATGAAACAACCAACAAACAGAACAACAGAAATCACGGATCAACCGCCAAAGAGTCTGCAAGTAGAAAAATATAACTAAATATGTTTCACAGGTATTCAAAGACCTATCATTTGACAGAACACAAACAGAGGTATAAGATTAACAGAATATGTTTTCGTAAGATCTCAAAATTATTTACAAAGATATACTTACCGGTCAAGATCACTCACATCACCCATTCTGAAAAATTACAAAATAAGGCTATATTATATGGCTATGCATGAACACTTAGGTATATAGAATAAAAATCATACCGTTCGTATAAAAAGTAAAGAAATCATTTACAATTACCATGATATGTATGTAATATTTAGACAAATACGAATGTATCATATACGTTCTAACAAGCCCTAAAGAATTCACTGGATAATAACCATTACAAGGAATTCGAAAACCGGCAATACTTATTATATTATACCAAAGATTAACTTAAAATCAAATCCAGTTATTATAACACATAAAATAAATCTTATTAGTAAACATAACAAAAAAAAGCGAAAACCGAATTATAAAATGAATCTTGAACTGAAAAATCACCAAATTAAAACAAATAGGATCGATCTTAAATTAAAGATAATCACTATAGAATAGGTCTCAATCGACCATACGTACACTCATCGAACTCTTAAAGTATATAAATCTACATTTCAGTCCCACCATTTTCTCAACATAGCCGTAAAATCAAAGTTATCGACTGAAATTTGACAGAGAAGTAATTCATACATACTTGTTATTGTTTGCGACAGGAAGTTAAGACACTAAGCTTGCACTAGTGTTTGCATATGGCGGCAGGGCTTCCTTTTAAATTTGTTTCTATCTTCATCAAATAATTGCAACAACAACAACAAGACGGTTGCAAAGTGAGATCTGATCTATTTCATCCACTTGCCAATGTCAAACCATGAAGAAGCATCATATATTCCATAAGCCGTTGAATTACAAACCCTGAGAAACTAACAGTTCGATGACCATCGATAGACAAAATGCATGTATATTAAATACAAAATCGTCATATTATGATCGATCTGCCATAGATAGATTAGCATAATACGTATGTGAAAGTCTATGGAATAAAGGATTACGTTTGATAAAGAATAAGCATTTTAATATCATCCTCTCTGTTAATATATTAATTATAGTAGGCTACACATGGAAAAATGTGTTCTCTTCAATTTACCAATAAAATTCTTCAATTTCCAAATTATGATGCATAATCGAATGGTGTACAGTGAATTTCGGCAATAAAGATCTAATTAGAATAGAGATATAAAATTCTTCTTATTGACTTTAAATTGTAGACGGTGTAAGCTAGCCTTAAATGCAATTAAATCAATTTAATTTATTGAATTAATTATTATACTATTTAGATGTCCCTGTGCATCTATGAATAGGGACATCTCTATCTAGGCCTACTATGCATCAATATAGCTACCCGCATATTGTAAGTATTCCTGAATATGTCGTGCATTGCTTCTATATATGTAGGCCTACATCGATGGTGTAAGCCTGGTAATGCTCAAAATCTAGCCTATAAGTGTTAGCAAATTTTTTAACTTCCCATTCGTCCATCATCGGCCCGTGTACATTTAATTTGTGTCGTATTGGCCTAATTATAACGTATAGAAAAGTATAGACAAATGACATAATTAATCTAATTAATATTATGTATATCGTAAAAATAATAATAATAATAACAACAATTAGAGTGCTACAGTCATCAATGACAACATCGAGCACTATTGAGACAAAAACAAGCCGGTGAGCTAAAAAGAAAGTCCAAAAACGGTGCAAATTCCAAAATCCAGAAATTCAGTCCAAAGTAAAGGGAGTTAAAGAAAAGGGGGTTTAGGCGCAGGTCGCTGCTCATGGACACTGGATGGAAAAGAGAGATGGAAAAGATAGGTCTTCAACTGCCTATGGAACTGCTCATAGGAAAGCAAAGGCTGATGTGATTCAAATGAAGATTTCCGAAGATTGGATGGAAGAGAATTCCAGATCTGAGGTGCAGCATGCTGGAAAGAACGATTAGATAGCTTAGAGCGTGAAGGTAAGCTTGGTCTCACAAGAGTAATTAACTTAGAAGATCGAGTAACAGCAGGCTGCATCACTTTAATCAAGTGAGACATACAAGTTTGTCCAAGAATGGTGATGGACTTATAGGTTAACGAAAGCTGTTTTGTAAATGATACGCTCTTTAATCTTTAGCCAGTGCAAAGACTTCAAAATAGGCGTAACATGTGAGTACTTGGAACTACAAAAAATTGCTCGTGCAAGAGAATTCTGAACAAACTGCAACCGATCCATCTCACAGCCAGGGAGATTTAAAAACAGGGAATTGCAGTAGTCCAACTTCGATTGCACAAGAGCAGCACCAATTGTAGCAGCTGTCTCACGTGACAAATATGGGCGTATTCGACGAAGATTACGGATATGGAAGAAACATGCTTGTGAAGTTTTAGTTATGTGTTCGTGGAATCTTAGGCGTTTTTCAAGGATCACACCGAGATTTCTCACAGAAGAAACAGGTGATATTTTAATACCCGAAGATAACGAAAGAGTTTTCCCATTCAGCTTCAGAAGCTGTTGAGGTGTCCCGACCAACGAGAGTTCAGTCTTAGATGGATTAAGTGCCAAGAAATTAGCAGACATCCAAGAGGATATAGACTGAAAACTTTGTTGCAGGAGGGAAATAAATTTTCGATCGAAGCCATATGCCTTTTAAGCAGCATTCAAAGTTTTAAAATGTATAATTAAAATAACTGAAGCAAATAGCATAGCCTATATATATATATATATATATATATATATATATATATATATATATATATATATATATACACATACACATATTTGCTAATAGAATATATAACCGAAACTGTTCAGTTTGTATAGCTGTTTATCATGAAATTGCTTCCTATTTTTTAGATAATAAGATACCCCTTTTATAACGAGTCCGTCTTTATCATTATCAATGTGACCTAAATACAGCAAATATTTTCTGCTTCTGCTGCACATGCCTCTGCAGCAGCTGCAGCAGTACCTTCCATAGCTGGCACACGAGAAGCAGCTGCTCTGCCAGCATCGTCGCATTCGCTATCCGCTGCATCACGGAGTGGATCACTATCTCTAGAACCAGTACACTTGTCATAGCTGGGCGGAATGATAGCCACGACTTTCTTGCAGAATGACGTCACAGCGTCGTCATTCGGCTTGCCCAGGTAAGCACACGGAGCAATTAAGCGGTCCCTGCGCAGTGTCGGCGCCAGTTTGGTTATCTTTACCTCAGGCAGCGCGCCTTTGAGATCTATCTCACGCCGCAGCCGTGGATGTAGCTTCCCGATGGCAAATTTTTCTGTTATCTCGCGAGTTTTTCTTTCCAATTCCGCCTCGGCTTCCAAACCTTTGCAGAACATGCGTTTCAGTTCTCTGCTTTCTTCGTCTCTCAGGCGATCGCTGTAGTGGACTTGACTGATAAGATCTGAACCGTAGCGGAATCGATTCTGCTTTTCCCTCTTCGTCTCTTCCGCTCCGATGAGTGCCTCCTTCTTTTCCCTCTCCAGTCGAGCTTCCACCTGCCGACACCCCGCTTCCACTGCTCGAGCCTTTCTTTCTTCCTGAAATAATATGTGACCATAAATAACTGTATAACATATGACCGTAAATAACAGTTGAACATGTGACCATAAGTAGCAGTATAACATATGACCATAAATAACAGTTTAATATGTGACCATAAATAACAAAAGAACAATTGACTGAACAACAGTATAAAAACGACCATAAATAACAGTATAACATGTGACTAAATAACAGTATAACGTATGATCATAAATAACAGTAGGCTATAACATTTGACCATAAGTAACAATATATGCATTTATGCATTTATTGTATTTTAACGTTGTATCAGAGTACTCTACGTATTGTATTATATTGACGTATTTATTGTATTTAGTTCACCGGGTTGTGTCCAGGTTGTTTGAAGATTTGACCAACCGGTGACTGCACGTGTCGTAGACGGCGACTAAAGCACTAAGATCCATACCAACGTAAGAAAGGGCATTCGGTTGGTGAGCGTCTAGGCTCAAGACATTGCTACAATAATTTAAACGAATGGAAAAGTCTCAAATAGAGGATTAACTGATGATATGATGTAGGACATAGAGGATTTGAGACAATCTATTTGTATCAAGGCCCTAGTTAAACTGGGATTCAAGGGAAGATAATGATGATTGTATTTTACATAGGTTGTATCTGTACGTAGAATCTCGAACGTAAAAGGAGCTTAAATAGGTAAGGGATTATAGACTGCCTAAGGTGGAGAATCTGTGACATTATGAGCTACAAATATCATAATGATTATATCACTGAATGTCTAACCCCTTACACAACTACTTTATATCACACAATTCAGTCTAACCCCTTACACAACATTCTTACTATCATATACCACACAATTTAGTCTAACCCCTTACACAAGGTTCTAACTACTTTATATCACAAAATTCAGTACCTTATCGTTCATTTGCTTCAGATGATTTCTCACACAATCCCTCAACAGCTGATCGCTGATCTCTTCTCTTTTTCTCATCTCCTCATCTTTCTCTCTGTTAGCCCTTTCCACTTCCGCAGCACAGAGTCGATCCTTCTCCATCTCTAATCTCTCTTGATCTCTTCTCTTTCTCATCACGTACTCCCTGTAGAGATGCTGCTCTCTCAGCAGCTCTATCTGTAGCAAACAGGTTTAAAGTTGTACATTGTACGGGAGTTGGTATCAGAATTGAAAGAATGTGTCAATCAATCAACAATCAATCAATCAGTCAGTCAATAAATCAGTTACTAAATCCATCAATCAACACAAATTTAGCAGCCGATTCTTCGCCAAACGATTGCCAAATGTCAGGGACATTTCAAGCCGATGTTTGTTTAAAGTTATAAATTCTACGAGTGTTGATTTCAGAATTGAAAGAATGCGTCAATCAATCAATAAATAAATCTATAAATCAATCAATCAATTAATTAATCAATCAGTCGAATAATCAATCTATCGATCAGTTAATAAATCAATCAATAGGAATTTAGCATCCGATTCTGTGCCATAAGAATGCCAAATATCAGGAACGTTTCAAGCAGACTCTGTGTTATCAGAAGCCAAAGCACCACTCGATGACGACTGAGTATAAAAATGTTAAAAGATGACGATGACGTCTGAGTATAAAAAGATCGAAAGAGACCACCTGGGTGCGTGTGATTTAAAGACAAACAGACGTGGCATAAGTTATCGACTTGAAATTTGTTAATATACATGTACGTATGCAACTTTATACAACTAACCCTGCTGAACGAGCACTACACGATACTGATGATCAATTAATTTGAAATCTAATAATAAAACATGACTTGCTCAGTAATTAATGGTTGAACGAGCGCCAAACAAGTTCCAACGTCCTAACATTGATAATTACACATATTTCTCTCTCTTAGTGCACTTCCTACCGGCAAGTCCACGGTATATAACGTCTCTACTCTTCTCTGTCTGCCGCTTTCCTTTTCATTTTCACATATGAGTGGGTCTTTAAATCATCTAACATAACTAATCTCGGCCTGCTCCTGCAATTTCACCTATATAAAATGCAATTACGCATATATAAAATAACAAAACGTTAAATTAATTAATCGCAGAGTTAATCAATCAATCAGGTGCAACGACAACCTTGCGCTGTTGTTGTTGCTTTGCCTGTTCTGATTGACCGGTGAACAGTCTCTCCAGATGACCGAGATCAAACGTATCCTCCTCCAACAGCTCTCGACCAAGGACGGCCTGCCTCTCTCGAATACCTCTCTCGTAGACCTGCTTGAGTGCCTCCTTCTCTCTTTGCCTCTCCCTCAACTCCTCCTCATGTTGCAGCTGCATCAGAGCTACCTACAGTGCGACACAGTCTTCTTTATAGGCTGAAGATAAACACTGAGTTACCGTGGCAGGGTAGACAGGATTGTTTTCTCAGGGAATGACGCCCCTGACCAGTGAATGTTAGTCGAAACTGAGGAAGGCATAGGAGGTCCATCTCTTCATAAGCAGAATCCCCCAATAATAATGGTATATCACCAGGAATGTATAAACAATTTAAAGATCCCCTTGTGGACATGAAGCGAATGACGGTAGATAGAAATGAAAAGAGGCGCTATATACCATGGACCTGCCAGTAGGCAGTGCTCTAAGAGAGAGACCCTGGCAGGTGCTTGTTCTACTCACTGGTTTGCTTTAAATAAAAACTACGGCTTTATGATGTTACCATAACATGTTTCCGTATTTGATTCTATATCTTAGATGACAAATGGTAGCCATTCCAAGCCGCAGACACACTGTTACAGATAAGAAATCTACTGTCAGACTTACATGTATAACTTACATGTATACCTTCAAAATGTTCAGTATAGTCCTACATTATAGCTTCCAGAAACCAGAAGCTAAACTCTATAAAATGCTTAATATTGACAAAAATGACAAGTGACAAGCAAACAAGAGGAAAGCAAATCTACGTTTTAACGTCTAGTTGCAGGGCCAAGTCGATAGCGCGCTAGCCTACTGCATTTCATTCCAGCCTTACTGACTCTGATATGTAACATATGAAAAAACAGATGCCATTCTTTGATTTACAAATGGTATCGGTGCACTAACTATACATCACAAACGCACAAACTTACCGATCATTTAAATTTGATTCATTTTGGTTAAATATAAGCTTAACTACATTAACTGCTTAATAAATTCTCTATTTCTCTCTCTCGTCGTACACTGCCTACTGGCAGGTCCATGGTATATAACGCCTCTCCTCTTAATTAATTAAATAATATAAAATATTCAGTATGAATGAATGATGGTGTACAGTGAGTATACCAGATCAAGTCTATCCTGTTGTTCTTTTTTCTTCTTTTCCTCGTCCTTCATTCTCTTGCTCTCCTTCTCTTCTATCTGCTGCCTCAGCGTGCTGGCCACAGACTTTGCCTTCTCTCGCCTCGTCCACTCCACCACCTCTTCCTTGCAGGTTCTGGCTTGTGTGTCTGCGCATTTAAGCTCCGCCCAAATTCTCTCCTCTTCCTTGGCTGCCTCTCTTCTCAACTCTTTCTCCTTCATCTGCACCAGCCTGTCCTGTGCCACCTACGACATTAATCAAGTGATACAATCAGCAACGAGGAAGAATGAGGAAGGCAACGGGAAACCACCTCAGATGCCATATTTTTCCCAAGCTATAGGCTACATAAGTTATGGATAAGGCATAGACTTTGAAAGGATTAACTTGTTGGCATAAGGAGTGCTCTTATGGAGTGAGAAAATAGACATTGAGTGTGAATATGTACTTTGAACCTGACACTTGTCAGTGCACTAAAGAAGAAGAAGAAGACAATCAGCATTCAACGTCCCATTCTTCACCCAAAGGCGCCAATAGTGACGTCCCAGGCAGTGTAAGCATGTATCTAGCTAAGGCGCAGTGAATATTATTCATCGGCTATGACAGTATAATTATTTGCGACAATGAGGCAGATATTGAACTAATATTTATTTAAATTTCCATCTCTTTTGCGCAGTGAATACTAACAGAAGAGAGAGTGGATTTATAGAATGCAAGTCCATTAGTCAAAGCTTGCATTCCATTGCTGCCGTTTACAATCGATCTTAGCATTATTAAATTCCTCAATCGTATATCAATTTAAAACAAATAGTATATTATCTACATTTATGCTACAATTAAATTAACATCTCACGACAAAATCTCGAACATTCACTGGACTGGTTATACGGAAAGTGAACTAAATTGCCTAATGGTTTAAACATGTGATATCAAAAGTGAACGATATCAATATAGTTGATCACATCACTATAATGCGAGTTTAAACGAAGCTTTGTAAGGTGAGTGTACATGTTTAATAGCACACTATGCA
Source organism: Enchytraeus crypticus (assembly GCA_905160935.1). Taxonomy (NCBI): domain Eukaryota; kingdom Metazoa; phylum Annelida; class Clitellata; order Enchytraeida; family Enchytraeidae; genus Enchytraeus; species Enchytraeus crypticus. The sequence continues at coordinate 1,359,518 of CAJHZI010000794.1, forward strand.
AGAGTTTGTATTCCTATCTTCACTGATGTAAACATGTAGTTTAAAACTTTTAAACGAAGCTTTGTAAGTTCGAACCCTCTGAGTGAGAAGGTCTGACTGTTTGGCTCTCAGAGAGTCATTCTGACTCAACAGTTGCTGCATCAACTTAGCCTGCACCAGCCTCACTCTCTCTTCCTCCTTCCTGTTCCTCAGTTCCTTCAGTCTGTCCCTCATCTGCGCTGCCCTGTCCTCGGCCTTAACTTCCATCTCAGAGATCTGCCTCAGATTGGAAGCGTCTTCCTCAGCCAGAAGGCACCTGAGCTGATGACGACGTCTCTCCAGTACGCACTCGTCCACCTTGAGGGCTGTAGCCACCTTCTCCCTGGTCAAATCAGGTGAATAAGTGAATCAATCAATCAGTTAATCTGCAGATACCTTCTCTCTGGGCAAATCAGGTGAATAAGTGAATGAATCAACCAGTTAATCTGAAGACACCTTCTTTCTGCTCAAATAAGGTGAATAAGTGAATGAATCAATCAGTTAATCTGCAGATACCTTCTCTCTGGGCAAATCAGGTGAATAAGTGAATGAATCAATCAGTTAATCTGCAGATACCTCCTCTCTGGTCAAATCAGGTGAATAAGTGAATGAATCTATCAGTTAATCTCCAGACACCTTCTTTCTGGTCAAATCAGGTGAATTAGTGAATGAATAAATCAGTTAATCTGCAGATACCTTCTCTCTGGTCAAATCAGGTGAGTAAGTGAGGGAATCAATCAGTTTATTTAGCCATAAATGAATTTAGTCCATAAGTAAACAATCACCAAGTTGCAGTTGTTTCGTACTTATGTTACAATGACCAAAAACTTATATTAGCCAATCAGATAATTATTTACTTGTGCATGATTCAGCCAATCAGTTATTATCTCAAGAGATAAGTAAAGATACCAGTGAATCATACCATACCACAAAGATGCCATAGGTCATCTTTGGAACTGTCAGCGGCTTGAATGATAAAGCGATAAATTAATTGTGATTTCTGTTGATAGATTTAGGTAACGTTAATTGATAATTAAGCGGTTACTGAAAACTAGCATGCTATTAAATGTTGTATAATGAGTGCAAACGGGAAAATATCTATTTCTAGTGGTGTTTTCTCCATAAAAATGCTTTGTTAGGCCTATATGAGATTGACTGCCTTTGACATACACATTTCTCTCTGTCTCCTCTCTCTCCTCTCTCTTTCTCTCTCTTCCTCTTTCCTTCTCTCTCTCTCTCTCTCTCTTTCTGTATTCTCTCTCTCTCTCTATTTCTCTCTCTCTTTATCTCTTTTCTCTCTTTTCCCTATCTCTCTCTTTCTCTCTCTCTCTCCTCTCTCTTTCTCTCTATCTCTTTCTCCCTCTCTCTTTCTCTCTCTTTCTGACCTTAACGTTAGCTTTACCAGCTTTCTCACTCTCTCTTCTCTCTCTATCTCTCTCTATATATATCTCTCTCTCTCTCTCTCTCTTCCTCTCAGTAGCACACGCACACACACATACTCACACTTACCTGAGAATACGTTTATATTGTCTAGTGTTGGTGTGACACATAAAGTCCTCCCTGTGTCTCTCTTCCTCTATCTCTCTCTTAGTCACTACTCTGGAATTCACATCTTCCACTTCAACCTTCACCTAAAGTAATCAGTTAGATGGAAGTGATAATATTAGCTGAATGGAGTCATGTAAAATTAAACAAATCAAGTGCCATTTTAATAAGAAATACTGTTACTAATTTAAGCATACAATTTGAACTTTTAATTTTAGTATATTGATATTCTAAAAAATTAATAAATAATTTAGTGTAAAACTCATCTGCTTAAATAGCTTATTTAAAGTAAAATACGTCATTAATTTGAACTCTAACCTGTTAACCTACAGATTAACATAGAATTTAAAATCTAACCGCTTATATGCGATAAGGATTTCCTTATGCGATTTTGAAATTTGCCTTATTATTTGTCTAGTAGCTCTCTAGTGTAATATTGTTTAGTTATCGCACTTGTGATTTGCACTGGGTCTAAATAGGAAAAAACATTATTCATAGCATGTTGATCATCATCATCATCATCATCGTCATCATCATCATCACCACCACCACCACCACCACCACCACCACTACCACCACCACCACTACCATCACCACCACCACCATCATCATCATCATCTTCGTGTGTTAGTCTTTTAACCGAGACAATCGAGAAGCCACTGGAAGCAGCTCCCTACCTCGGAGCAGCGGTTTTTCCACAGGAGGGTGGGGCGGTCCTGAGCGGTGAGGGGGACTATGCCCAGTGACCGGGGGTGCTGAGAGGACACCTCACGTACCGGGTGCCGGCACCCCCAAGCTCCCCGACAAGTCTTCCTCGTCGACATCATGACGAAATCTATGACTAGTTAGACCTTTTGTAGCTAGCCAATCAACAATAAAGAAATATATTGTGTACTTATCTACGATAGATCAATCTACAATAAAGAAATATATTGTTTACTTATCTATGGTAGAACAATCTAGAATAGAGCAATCTATTGTTTACTTATCTATGGTAGAACAATATACAATAGAGCAACCTATTGTTTACTTATCTATGGTAGAACAATCTAGAATAGAGAAAACTATTGTTTACTTATCTATGGTAGAACAATCTAGGATAGATCAACCTATTGTCTACTTATTTGTGGTAGATAAATCTACAGTAGAGCAACTTATTGAATACTTATCTATAGTATATCTATGGTAGATCAATGGTAAGGTAGTAACAATAGTAATAATGCATGAAACGATGATAATAATGATGGTCGGAATGAATGGTCTATAATAAGGCAATCTACAGTAATGCAATATATAGTAGTGCGTGCTATATTAATGCCCAGTCTGTAGTATAGTGCGATCTATAATACTGAAATCTATAATACTGCTATCTGTAGTGGCGCAATATACAGTATAGTAGCGCGATCTATAGCGCAATATATATTATTATAGTAGCAAAACTGTAAGTAGTAGAGGGGTTAGTAACATTATTAGCTAATTGATCTTTAAAATTGTTTTATTAATTGTAAACAAAATAAATAAAATGAGTAGCCATATGACGTCAGTCGTTTTCTATAATTAATCTCTTCTTCACTACTTTGCTATATAAATATTCTATCAGATCAATAGATTAGAAATATATTCCAGATTTTATAAAGTCAATGAGAACTTTATCTCTGTCAGTCAGCTAGTCAGTCGGTAAAGCAACTATACTGTCAATCATTCAGTCACTCGTTTGTCATTCAACAACCAAAGTCCATCTATGAGTTGATCATTTATAAGGTGTGACCAGCACGCAAACCTTCTTTTGTTTAATTTCCTTCATATTAGGACTGATATTTTGGATTTATGAATTTGCACCGTTTTGGACCTTCCTTTGCTCGACGACTTGGATTTGAATAATATTGTTCGATGTTGCCATGGACGATAGTAGCACTCCAATTGCTGTTATGTTATGTTATTCATCAATCAGTCACTCACTCAGCCCGCATCAATCGGTCAATCCATATATCAGTGATAATTTACAATTTGATTTCACACTCAAGGATGATGAAGATGGAATACTAGTAATATTATTATTATTATTATTACTACTACTACTACTACTACTACTACTACTACTACTACTACTACTACTCTGAGCGCTCAGATGTGCTGTAGAAGTGAGCGAGGAACTGCTAGGCATGAATTATAGCTCGAGAAAAGATCGAGGGATGAAGTAGGGCTCGAGAAAAGACCCGGAGATGAAGAAGAGCACGAGAAAAGACCCTGAGATGAAGTAGGGCTCGAGAAAAGACCCTGGGATGAAGAAGAGCACGAGAAAAGACCCTGAGATGAAGTTGGGCTTGAGAAAAGACCCGGGGATGAAGAAGAGCACGAGAAAAGACCCTGAGATGAAGTTGGGCTCGAGAAAAGACCCGGAGATGAAGTAGGCTCGAGAAAAGACTCTGACAAGAAGCTGGGATACAGAAAAGACTGTATCCCTGTCTTTTCTGTATCCCTGCTTCTTCTCAGGGATACAGAAAAGACCCTGAGATTAAGTAGGGCTCGAGAAAAGACCGGGATAAGGACGAGATATGAAGTGAGGATCGAGAACGAACCTGGAAATGAAGTGAGGATCGAGAAAGGACCGAGAGTTGAAGGGATCATACATTATGCACGCCGTTACGATAATGCATCAAACTCTAACGACATTATCTGCCTCTAATAGCGCCGTAATTCTACCCCTCTGCACATCCGGCCAGCGAACGAACCAGGAACAGAATTTGACTGAGACTTCTTGATCTCCGTTTTCCATCCGATGTCCATGAGCTTCGGACAACCCGTAAAACATTTTCTCTTGGCTTAATCTGAGGATTTTAATTTCACGTCTTTTAATGAACCTTCGATTGTAGGCACTAGGTCGGTTTTAACCCTTCAGAGATCTATTTTGGCACGAATAACAGAAGCAGTATATATCTATATAAATGTTGTTAATCTACTGCTGTTTGGTATATAGGCCTATGGAAAGTACGCCCATCCAAATAACAAAAAATATCTAGTCCTAAATTGTTAATGAAAATAATTTGACTTTGATTCTGCAGCCTGTGCCATATGCAACAGTTTTCTAAAATAAACTAAATGCCGCTGGTCTATAATGTTAGCTGAATTGGTCTCTCAAATTTCAGATTTCCAAATAACAGGTTAGACTACCTTTACATACTAACTCACTTTACTTCTACTTGTCCACCCATTGCTCAGAATTTGCTCCTGATAGTAAGTAGTCTAATAAACAAACCAAATATAAAGGTATGGCACTACCAGGAAAAACAGTATGATATGTAAAAGATATTATAGTATGTAGACTTAATGCAGTCAAGCGAATCGTTTTGCTTGCATTACCTTGCAGTGTAATACATTTAGTTTAATTTAAGATCATATTCCTTTTAATTTTATTTCCTGTTGGTCTTATGAATTAAGATATTAATTAATTATGATTTATTCTAATTAATATATTTCTTATATTGAATAAATTTATACGGTTTAATACATTTATTTTTTATTAAGTTTATTCTATTTAATAAGATTATTTTATTGTGCTGTAATTTATATCCGACATGTCGCAATATTACTTCAGTGCTATTACTTTTGACTCAATATACATATACCAAAAGAAATCAACAGAAGAATACTTACAAATGCATATGCTTGGAATACATGTATAGTCTTAGAATACAAGAGTCTAAATTTATATAATTATAATAACAGTAATAATAGTCATAATAATATTATTTATATTAATATTAATAATAATAAATAATAATAATAATAATAAATAATAATAAGAATAATAAATAATAATAATAATAATAATAAATAATAATAATAATAAATAATAATAATAATAATAAATAATAATAATAATAATAATAAATAATAATAATAATAATAAATAATAATAATAATAATAAGTGTGGAGGGGGACATGGATAGTTATGGTCTAGAGCTCTCTGCCAGGAAATCAAGGGGAAATTCTTTCAAATTGTTAATTAATAATCCTAAAATAATAATAATAATATTTTTTAATAATAATAATAATAATATTAACAGTAACAATAGTAATATTAATAATAGATGCATAATAAATATTAAATAATAATTATTATAAAAATATCAATTATAATTTATAACTTAACTAATCATATTTCAAGCAGCTGTAGATGGCTAGTAATGAGGGGTTCTATTTACGGTCAGCAGTAATTATGACTTTCAGGAGCAGAATATCCGGCGCAGAAGGTGATTCGTCACGTGACAGATATGAGCCAATCATAGGGCTTCCCATTCATCACAGCTGATCGGATTAGACTAATTAACGGAAGTCTTGGAAAACTGAAACACTGGCACTTTAGTTCATCCAGAATTCGTCCTCAATGCATAAAAAATAATTTTAATAAAACTATTCTTTAAATGCAAAAATGATGTAGTGCAGCAGAATGAGCATCCATGACAGCATTTAGCACTTCAATATCACCTATTTAAATCTTTAGACAGTGTTGTTAGCTATTCATGATAGCATACATCACAACGAGATCACCTACATGTATTTCAATCTTTGCGCAATGTTGTTAGGTATCCATTTACCGATCTCTTCTATATGTGAGATTTTGTTCTATGATCTGATCTAGAATAGAACTCACGTGAATTAGTTCATCTCAGGACCTGCCATTAAACTGTCAATATGTAACCTGAAGCTCTACACGCTAAGTTATTTAAAATTGACGAACCTAATTAGGTCAGTCTGGTCATGTCCTAGAATACATCAATTCAATGTTCGCACTGTCATTAACGGTGGGACGTTTCGGTTTAAATCGCACATTGAAAGCCCACATTGAAAGCCCACATTGAAAGCCTACATTGAAAGCCCACCTAATTACGAAGTTTAGTTAAAATGTCTAACGTGTATGACTATGCCTAACTGACAGAACTTTCAATCGTTCGCAACAATTCTGAATTACTGTAAGAAGAAGAAGAAGAAGAAGAAGAAGAAGAAGAAGAATATATGTTTAATTTCAATCACAACATCAATGAGTAGATAACAAACGCATATCGTAATCAGATGAAAGATAATAAAGCAGCATATGCAGACAAACATCATCAAACACGCCATCAAAGTTAAAAATGAAAATGAATTAATGAAAAATTAATTAATTAGAATTATATTTATAAGTGCTACGTGATACAAAAACGTAATAAATATTGAGAATGGTTTTCCTATAAAAAGAGATTAGAGGTAAACATTTCGACAGACTCACAGTGACTACTTCGGTGAAGATAATTTCTAAATGAACTAAGCTCTAAAGGCGGCGACACTTCATAGGTATCAGGCATTTCCGCAAAGAACTGCGCAATGAAGGAGAAAGGATTTCCGGGCAGTGCCTGAAGAGTCTAAAAAGAGCAACAATGAGAAGCTTATCCTGCATAGAATCTTATAACACGCTATATTTTGTGCATTAAAGCTATACATCGCTCAAGCTGAAGGCCAATATGACATCCTAGCTATAGTTGATTATATAACTTTATATTTATTGCATTTAATTAATAAACCGTTAGACTATAGTCTCTGTCTTAGTGCACTGACTACCGGTGGGTCCATGGTATATAACGCTTTCACTATTCTCTGTTTTCTGTTTTCCTCTTCATGTCCACATACGAGTGGGTCTTTAAATCATCTAACATACCTAATCTCGGCCTACCCCTGCCTCTTTTCTCTTCCATTCTACCTTCTATGACCTCTATTAAAATAGACCTTCCCTCCTTAGAATGTGTCCTATCCAACTTTTCTTCCTATTTCTTAATGCATTCCTAGCCTTAATATCTTAATATAAAATATTTATTTAAATCTAAAGAATCCACACTGAAGCAAATGCGTCAATCAAAATCCAACACCAGATCTCCAGTATTCCATCCGGAGACATTTGGCTAGTCTTTGATCTCGTTCACACTGGCTAAGGGTAGATTTATCTTTCTACATGAGCGGGGAATTGTCGTTAAAGCCGTGTAGGACTTGTAGAACTGCAGTCGAGACGCTCTCATCTCCTATGCGTTAAACGGTCACACATCTGTTACACCCACCGGACTAATCAAATTAGCAAATCCGCATTCGACGCCTCGGGGTACGGGATACCGCGACATGGTTTTTCTTGTCTCACGAAGCTACCAGAATATAGCTAAACATTGTTGCTAGGGAACCCGATCCCGTGTAACCTAGCTGTTCTAAACCCTGAAATTAGCTGAAATAGTCTTAAAATAACCCATTTATTAAAGGAGAAATGAATCCTGTTAAAACCCTTAATGGCCACCTGTTAACGAAGCTCAATAGCAACTAAATTTTATTTGACACCCTTAGCATACATTCTCTAATTCAGCTTATCTGTAGTATACTAGCTATGCCAATTAATATTAGCTTTATGAAAAATAAAAACAACAATGATAATGCTACAGTCGCCAGTGACAAAATCAAGCAATATACTTTGGACTGAATTTCTGAATTTTGGAATTTGCACCGTTTTTGGACCTTCATTTTTTTGCTCGCCGGCTTAATTTTGTCCCAATAGTGTTCGATGTTGTCATTGATGACTGTAGCACTCTAATTGTTATTATTATTATTATTATTATTATTATTATTATTATTATTATTATTATTATAGAACGAAAGTCAATCCAACGAACAAATCGTACAAAACGTACAAACGGTACGAACCCAATATTCGAAAACGAGCCTAAGATCTGAGATAAGAAATTATATGGTAGCGTAGCTTTGGAACTATGCAGCTTTCGGCATTTTGAAAACCCCGAATGGACCCAATGCTACATATAAGGAACAAACAAGTTGTATTAAATAGAATGTTTTAATAGAAAATCTAACAATTTTACATCTCTGTCACAATTTTTCCAGACATCGAGGATTTGTCAATAATTCTCGAAGCAGTCGCCATGCTTGTTTTGCCGCATTATCCAAAGAAGTCGTTGATTTACCGCGAAACAGATCCATACCGGGCAGGAAATAGTGAGGACACCTTCGATTCTGCAGACAGGAAATCAACTGGAGCAGTATCCCGTTAATCCTATCACCCATGCAACACTCTTCCCACTCTAGTTCCCTCGGATGTTTCTCGCACTCGTACAGCACTAAAGCTTTTATGTGTATGATCTCGACAGGTTGTCCGGGTAGGTCGAGGTGCTTGTCCCTCAGAGTCTTCAGGACGCTGTAGACCTTCTTCCTGCTTCCTCCGTAGAGAAGGGTTGACTCTGCCTGGTGGAATGAGATCAGCCAGGCGTCTCCCTCAGTGGTCGTCTGCTTGTCCAGCCTTTAATATAGTAATGTTATACACTGGATGACTGTAGACTAAAGTATCTTAAATTTCATTATTTGTAAATTTGATACAATTTATATCAACATCATCATCTTCCCTTAAATCCCAGTTTAACTAGGGTCGGGATACGAATAGATCTTCTCCAATCCTAAAGACTTTTGAAGTTTTTCCATTCGTTTAAATTTTTGTAGCATTTCTGGAGCCAAGGTGCTCACCAACCGAATGCCCTTTCTGACGTTGGTGATGCTATTTATATAATTTTTAAAAATTTTGATCCAGAAGGTAGATCCCTATATGTCGGCAAGTTTATTCTATGCATGGTGTACGGTGTCACTGTGAAAATAAAACGCCTATCTACAGTATAATAGACCCCTGAACACATTAACAATCAACACATCGTCGTTGGCTGGAGCCAGTGGCGATGTCGGAAGATAATCGACCGCGGATCAGTAAGTTAAGGGCTTCAAATCTTGAGCTCTCCCGTCGCTGACATCGCTTTCGAGTGAGAAAATTGACGTTAACACTGGCTTTAGAATGAGCTTTTCAACCATTCTTGTGAATCTCGGAGATTTCACTCTCAGATCAGCAGTACCACAAATCGAACCTGCGAGAGTTCAGTATACCTAAGGATCTCTCATTTAAAACTTCATGACGTTATCAACACCTCTAACCGCAATGCTATTGCGACAGTTGTTAGGTGGTTCAAAATGGACATAACTTGTGTAAATGTACATAGGAACGATTTATTTATGTTTTACTATTCATAAACATCACAGTAACCGACCTGCAATATGAACTTTCCTTGGACAGCAGATCAAATCCCTCAGCCTTTATTTCTGCCACGAGACTGGGCGAGGGCCACTGAAGATGCAACGAGGGCCAATCGCATGCACTCCGGGGCCAAATCCCGGAGCATCGGAATGCGGGAGTGATCTGGACTGTGTAACGATCCTTGACCTTCAGTTTGACCTCCGAAGTCTCGGATATTAGCTTTAAGCTCGCAGAATTAGACTCTGTTTTACCTGTAGCAAAATAGGCGCATAGGTAGTAGTAAAAATAGTAATATTTGTAGCCTACTACGTCCCTTATTTTGAATACAAGTGAAAAGAAAGTTTTATGATGCGTTTAACTTTGTAAAGAACGTAAAATGTCAATCACTATAAATTGTATATTTGGAATAAGCCAGCCAACTTCCAAGATACAATCATTGTCAAGCGAATAATTTAATAGTAGTAAAATTGTAAATATTAAATACTATGTAGGTCAATAATTATACTGATATATGATTAAGATATATAGGACTATTTCAGTTGCGGTATGCATAACGACAGATGTTTCTGACGAATTTGACGAGGAAATGGATATGGAAATAGTTCTCGATACTATTGGTATACAATGTTTTCATCCAACCTAAATAGAGCAAGCATTATCACAGCAACCTGTGTACTTGTCTACGGCCTGAGCCACGAGAGTTTGAAATCTGGAGCGAATCTTTCTGGCTGAGAGGTACCCGGATGCGGTGATGAACTCGACCCAGAGGGACATGGATCTCTTCCGCCCATCGCTCAGCTTCAGCACGGCGCATCCCGGCACTGCCCCATCATCCACGAAGTTAAACACCCCCATCTGATTGAGGTACAAGATTACCTCAAACTGTAGCATAAACCAGTGTACATGCATTATACTCATCATCATCATCATCGTCGTAGTCGTCATCATCATCATCATCATCATCATCATAATCATCGTCGTCGTCGTCGTCATAATCATCATCGTCATCATCATCATTATCATCGTCGTCGTCGTCTCGTCATCATCATCATCATCATTATCATCGTCATCATCATCATCATCATCATCATCTTCCCTTGAATCCCAGTTTAACTAGGGTCAGGATAAGAATAGACTGTCTCAAATCCTCTCTGTCCTACATCAAATCATCAGTCAATCCCCTATTTGAGACTTTCCATTCGTTTAAATTTTTGCATCAATTTCTGGAGCCTTGGCGCTCACCAACCGAATGCCCTTTCTGACGGTGGTATGGATCTTAGTGCTTTAGTCGCCTTCTCTACGATACGTGCAGTCACCGGTTGGTCAATTCTTCAAACAACCCGGACACAATACGAGGAAAATATCCATTACTTAATTTTCTATAATTAATTACCTAATATTTTCATACCATTTATATCAATACCTCTGTCGGTGAAATCACTCTTAGCCCTTCGTAATGACCTCCACTTTCTGTGAGAGAGCTGACAAAGCGGGGCTCGTGCAGTTCAACCTCTTTGAGAACCTCCTGGACAACCTTGCAGATCTCTCTCAGGGACCGAGCTATGGCAGACCTTCGACCTTCCACCCTCTCTGCCTGAAACTGGTTCAGCTGATACATCATCCGAGTTTGAAGAGCCAACATCCTAAGATCGGGGTAGTTTAGATGCTGTTGAACAAAGACAATCGGTCTGTAATAGATACGTATTGGTCTCGTAAAGGGGTTGCAGTTGAATCATATAAAGTCATTGGCAGATCATTTTAGCAAAATCTAAAATTGAGCCTATGAGCTGGTAGCATGTTGGCCAAGTTGTCTGACTGCGGATCAGTAGGTGCAGGGTTCAGATCTAGTGCACATATAGTCACTGATACGCTCTTGAGATAGGAAACTGACGTTAAACTAATCCTTTTAGCCTTTAAATTGAGTGGGACTGAGCACAGTGGGATTAGCACATTAGGATTGAACTAAAAACCTGTGTTTAGATTAAAGTTTGATCAAGAAACTGCCATGCAGCTTCGATTAAAGATTTGTAAAGATTTGAATAATTTTATTTATAGTTTTTAATCATGGGGAATGAAATCCTAAATATTACAATTTATTGTAGTGTATTATAAGTGTCATTGCATTGTATTTTTGTACTGTATACTGTAATGCAATTAACTAGTACTATTATGTTTACTGTAGCCTAAGTACTTTACTGCATTGCACTATTATTAATTGTTACTGTATTGTATTGCATTTTATTGTATTATATTGTAGTTTAATGCACATGTATTGTAATGCATTATTTACTTTTCATTGCATTGCATTTTATATGGCATTGCACTCTATTTTATCGTACCGTATTTATTCGAATTATATGTTAGTGCAATGTGTTGCATATGCACATGTATTGTACTGTTTTGTACTATTTAGCATTCTTGTGCATGACTTTATAATTCTTTTAACCTTTAATGAGCGATAGCGTAACATTACTTTATTCATATAAAAATGCGTGACAACTTATAATGTTATATCTATTTTGTTCAATTATTTTGGTGACTTTTCTTAAAACATTGCGCATTTTGTTAATTTAAAAGGATTATGTATTTGTTAAATTATACCGAACCTTTTTTCTATAAAAATAAGTAAATATCTTGATTAAACGATGCAATCCTTATCACTTTTATCAGGTCTACGCTAGATCTAAGTTGATAAGCGATAGTCTGATATTTGCAGGTTACTGAGTCCTATAGGCAGTCCCGTGCAAAATGATGGACAACGAAAGAAATGCTCTGATTGGTTGATAGAGGCGACCGGAAGTCCTAGCTATCCAATCGTCTTGGATTGACCGCAACATCGGGATGTGAACCGAAGTACACGACTGTCAGGGTTATGGGATTTTAGGGGAGAAAAGGCAATGAGGGACAATGAGGGCATAGAGGGCATAGAGGGCAATGAGAGACAATGAGGGCATAGAGGGCATAGAGGGCATAAAGGGCAAAGTGGGCATAGAGGACATAAAGGGCATAGAGAGCATAGAGGGCATAGAGGGCATAGAGGGCAAAGAGGGTAAAGTGGGCATAGAGGGCATAGAGGGCACAGAGGGCATAGAGGGCGTAGAGGGCATAGAGGTCATAGAGGGCATAACAGTAAGAACGGGGCAAGTTGATACGAGGGTAGGTTGATACTAGTGGCATAAAATTGCCAGTTTTAATTTCTTTCCAACGTGAGGCCGTCTACATGTAGTCCCAGTAGTTCTACTTCTTCAGACATTTCCGTCAGAAAATGAAATAGGAGGTTTAGTCAAAAATTAGAAAAATTGTTTTTATTCGCTCATCTAAAATAATCAGGGATGTCTTCATAAGCTTGTATAATCAATACGTTAAGCAACATTATTAATATTTTTATATTAAAGTAAGCCTAGTTATACAGTGCATGGACTGTGCTGTTACAATTAATCTACTAATAAATGCCAATTTGCTATTACATTTTTTTGGATACGCGAGTGTGGATGGGGCTAGTTGATACATCGTGCGTGGGGCAAGTTGATACATGCATCAACATGACACTTTTAAATAGAAAAACAAGAAATGTGTAGATAACGTTATTGAGTGCTAAATGTGGGCACATTATGCTTGTACAAATAAAAATCAGCACTTCATTTGTCCAAATTGCAACTCTTATGATGCTATATAGCCACAGAATTTAAAAATAAATTTCAATATGATAAATTCGTATTTGGTAACTCGTAGATGTACGGTATGAGAATAAAGCCATAGATTTAAGCAGTTTTCCCTAACTACTGACTTTTCTGAATAAGATATAGCTTTAGGTATCACTATCTTGCGACAATTCAATCAGCTAATGGTATGTGTATCAACTTGCCCCGCTATGGGGTAGGATGATACAATTTTGGTTAGGGTATTTGAAGTCAATTTACTGTTAGTTGCTTATTTGTATCAGAACGGTTATGCATTGAATATGTCATTGAAATATGTTGCTAAAATAATATATAGATTGGATTGTTCATGTCCTAATATATTATTGTAAAATTGGCAAAACGTTAAAATAGTATCAACTTGCCTCGCTCTCCCCTAGTATGGATAGTCGATCGTTAATCCAGTAAAATTTGAATGTCTCAATAGCGCAATGGTTAAGGGTGTAAATAACGTCATGAAGTTTTAAATGACAGACCCAGAGGTGAATCGAACTCTCGTGGGTTCGATTCCCAGCCGCGCTGATCTGTGTGTAAAATCTCGGACATTCACTGGACTGGCTACACGGAAAATGGACTAAATTGCCTAACGGATATAACATGTGGTATTAAAAGTGACAGATATCAACATAGTTGATCATTTCACTATAATGTGTTATTATTATTATTATTATTATTATTATTATTATTAATCCATCAAGCAGTAAATTAATCAGTAAATCATATGATAAATCAATCAGTTAAACAATCATCAATTAATTAATCTATTAACTAATTTAAGTAAATTTCAAACACAAAATTTAAAAAAAGGTATTTTGAAAGGCATATTGAAAATAATTTTGAAAATACTTCAACATACTTTTTAAAAGTATTTTGAAAATTCTTTTGAAAATACTTTTTAAACGTATTTAAGAAGAACAAATGCTATCGTATCAAGTGAGTCTTCGCTACATATGCAATTACGCGTAACGAAATTAATCAAGTAAATTTTAATTATATATAATTTTACTAACTATTATAATTTTAGTAATTTAATTTTAATAAATACTACATTGAACCTAATAATAATTTATTTATTAATTTTAATATTTACAATAACTATAATTAATTTTACAAATTCTTATAATTTAGTAATTTTAGCAATAAATTTTTTTCTACTTTAATAAAGTTTTCAATGACAGTTCTTGAGGTAAATCTTGCGGGTTTGATTCACGGCAGCGCTAATCTGAGAGTAAAATCTCTCACATTTGCCGGAATGGTTGCACAAAAATGGACTAAATTAACTAACGTTTTAAACATTTTGTATTAAAGTGATAGACATCAACATGGTTGATCATTTTATCTTTGGAATGGTTTTCTGGATTTCGAAATATGCAATGTTTTAGAAATTGTATTTGCTTACCGGCCTGAACTTGTCAGAATAGTGTTCGATATTATCATGAATGGCAGTAGCACACTAAATGTTGTTACATTAACTTATGCTTCAATGCTTCGCTTTAAAGCCTGTTATTAATTTATGTATTCTCTTGTTGTTAAAACAAAATTTTCACTTACAAAAATAGTGTTAACGCTAATCGAGCGTAGCTAGGCAAGCTCAGTGCCTAGCATTAAAAAATTACATATGGACACTTTCATAAACTATTTTAAATCTTAAAATATTAGTGATAAATTCTAATTAAACCTTTTAAAACCTGAGTGAAAGTACAAAACTATCATATTTATGTAATTTGTTGGATCAATTGGCTCCAAATATATAACAATATAGTTGACAAAGTAGCGAGACTTAATATATTCGGGCCTTCTTCTTGTTACGGATTGGTCCAGTTCTTAAAATTCTCTGTAAAAGTACATTTGTTTACATCTTTTTTTTAAATCCTTAATTTATTTCTATTTACTGAATTTCTAGAAACTTCTTTTATTGAGCTTCGGTACTCGGTAGTGTGACTGTGTTTGTTTGATGGGATTGAGATTGTAGTTTTTTGTAAAAACCTATAAATATCGAATTTTGTTAGTGAGAAAAGGCAGAAGAGTTGATAATAGTGTAATGTATGTTGAAGATATAAAATCTTTCTCTATTAATAAATTGTTTAGTGCCAATTTGACGTCCTTTTCTCGTCGTAGTTCGAAGTCAGGTACTTACCAAGCGGAATGTAAAATTGAGAGTTATTTCTCATGAATGGAACTGATGTAATAATTGCGTTTAGACTTCTGGTGTAGTAATATCTGACATACTGCATATTTGTTGTGCACTCAGGCTTAGCCTTTTTGAGCATACCTTTGGCTGAAAAGTGGATTTTCTGTTGTCTTATCTCTCTCTCTCTCTCTTCTAGTTCCCTGCATAACGGCAGGTTCATGGCATATAACTCTTTCAACCAACTCCATCCTTAGCCTTCTTTTCATCTGTGTTAACGAATTTGTTATAAGATCATCCAGCATCCCATGTTGTCTTATACTGAAAGCTATTTTATATAATTAAGGTTATTTTAAATTGTGAATGCTGAGTAATATGCCAGTTCTGGAAGAATGAAACGTTTGCAGTGCTTGGTAGTTATGCATAATCTCGGAAAAAATTTGTATATATTATTTTAGACGGACTTTGTAGGAATCGTCTGATGATAATAACTTTAACTAAACATTGACGCGCTTATTGAATCGTGGACGTGGAATCCTTGGATGAATTTAAGATGGAACAACTTATGCGAGCTCCTAATAAGTAAGTGATCGGATGTTTCTAGTCTGCTATTTACCATCTAAGATGCATAGTGAAATTTTTACAGATATTCAGTAAAGAATATTTTGTTCATATAGATGGCGATTTCTCATTCTGTATTATTTTATTATCTCTTATATTTTGAATTTTGAAACACCTATAGTTATTTTAATTATTTTGATATATTTTATGTATAAATATAAAGTATATATAATACTATAAAATATATAACGTAATACAAAAATAATATCAGTATGTATGTGTATATATATATAAAAATAACAAAGGTTTAATGCCCGTTTCCTCATACAGGGATGAAGGCAGGGCTGTCCCCACCGTCACACATCACTACTAATTGATTCACTCAAACAATTTGAAAAAACATATGCTGAAGAGTGAGGAGAAAATATATATACATGTATATACATTTGTGAATAAATTTACATGTACAGGTATATATATATATATATATATATATATATATATATATATATATATATATATATATATATATATAATATATGTATAAGATAATGTTAATAAATAATTTTGAAAAATTTTTTGTTAAATAATAATTTTGTTAATCTTCATATTTTCATAAATCGAGAGTTGAGAGGCCTCAGTCAGATTAATCACATTGCCGTTTCAGGAAACGTAAAACTAACGATATTGAAGAAGAAAGACGTAAGGCTCCATCTCGTGTGATCACCCGTATGGTTTGGGACGTCGATGCAGAGAAAACGAGAGAGATGATGGAAGATGTAGGAGTAACTGAACTTGAGGATTCTGATAACGAACCAATGGATTTAGATATCAAACCTACACCACCTATGTCTTCTGATTTCCCAACTTATTCCTTTCTTGGACCTTCGGTAGTTTAATGATATTTATAATGCATTACAGCTTGTGTTCTATTAAAATTAAATATTAATTTGTTGATACTTGTTTTTTTTAATTTCTATTAAATGAGCATACTCTCTATGTTTTGCTTCTTTTAGTATCTTTCTTTAATTTTTATAGTATTTTTAGTGTATGCATCATCATCATTTCCCTTGAAGATGATGATGATGATCATGCAGAAATTAAAAAATGGTAGTATTTACTTTTAATGAATTCATGTGATAATATTAATATGATATTGAAAAATAGAGGGATACAATACGGTTACTGGAATAGTAAGTAAAATAATGTTGCTATTGAACTATTTTTTTAGTGTTTTTTACTATCGGATGCACTTTATTTTTTATATAGTTAACTTCTGATGTTATTTAGATTAATTTAATTGGTGCATTTTGCAAAGTAATTCAAGTTTGAAGATTTTATTTTCTGTGCTTTTTTAAATGATTTACTTAGTGAATATTATCTGTAAATGCACATATATTATGTGATGTGTTTTGCTTAATACACATTCTTATGTATAATGCCATGTGAATGTTATGTTATGTATATGTTATACTTGTTTATGTTAGTTATTATCTCACTCATCTCTTCTGCACGCATCTAATCGAAGGGGACTCACTCGCACTGACGCTGCAGTGCTCAATTCATTAAACGATCTTTCAACTTGTGGTGTGTCACGCATCAACGACCAGCATACAGCTCTCTCTAATCATCGTCCTGGTGTGAATGGTATATTTACTGCTATATAAAATCTCTGTACTTACTATTTCCAAGTCCTTGCCTTATGAATACTCTAAAACTACTCATTTTTTATTACTATACTGTATATTTGATGTATGTTTTTTATATTAGTCTAATTTTCTTACATGTATCTTATTCTGTAGCACCTTAGCTGTTATACAGTATAATTCCTCTTCCCATTTTGGTTTATCTCTGGCGTCATTTGTGAATAATGAATAGTATGATTGCCTGAAATCATATATTTTGTGTATTTTTTGAAATTTTAATGCTCTATAATGTGTACCTGCAGCTTAAAATATTTTCATCTTGATCTTTTTTTGAGGAGGAAATACAATCTTTACTCTTTTGTTGTTTAGGGATTTAAGAATCATGCTGTATTTTATCGTTCCATATTTTATTTCAATACAGTTTGAATTCTAATTAATATTTTTAGATCCTTGGTGTATTTTATCTGATGAGATAATGCTGTCTGTGTTCACTTGGTTGCCTAAATCAACGCTGGTGCGATGTGCCCGTGTGTGCAGACGTTGGAATAGAGTCAGGTTTGAAGCAATCATCAACATTTTATTCAATATATAAATAAATAAATAAATAACAACAATTACAGTGCTACAGTCATCAATGTCAAGCTGGCGAGCAAAACGAAGGTCAAAAAACGGTGCAAATTCCAGGTTCCAGAAAATCAGTCCAAAGTAAAGGGAAATGCTCTGGCAGATACCAGGTTCTCATCAATAAATTCTTGCGCTCATATAATTGAAGCTTTTCTTAGAAAACTTTTTTAAAAATATAGTCCACTAATCAAATGTTACATGTCTTGTCCTTATTTTATTCTCCAAATGATAGTTCAGGATATAATTCAGGGATATGAAATGGTTTACTTTTTTAATAGTTTTCTTTGCCCTGCTCAAGAGCTGCATTAGTACAGTTGGAAACTGTTACTCAGCATCTTCATTAAGTCGAATATTTGTAAATTTATGCAAATTAGAAATGCTAAGATTTGTTGATATTATTAAATCTGAGGAGATTGTACTTCTCAGTGTTGTATTATGATTACTGAAATCCAGTGCATGAAAGCATAAATTGTATTTAATGACTTCATAATAAATAATAAGTAAATATGTATCTATAAATAAATTCTATTGATGACAGAGAAGGACTAGATAATTTATTCAGTGTGAAATATCTTGGTTAGTTGAGTTTTGTAATACTAAATATCTTACTTCATTTGTCCATTTATGCTTTTGATAATTCTGAAATACTGTTGAACTGTGATCTGGCTTGTTTTGTAGTTTTGACGAGTCTTTATGGCGTAGGCTAGATGCCTCAGATAAATGTCTAAAACAGGGAACATTAGGAATAATTCTCGATCGTGTGTCCGTTGCGCTACGGCTCACTAATGCTGAGGTACTCCATTTTGAATAAAAATATCTAACACAAATGGTGTCTCATTTCAAATACAAATAGATAACAGAAATGGTCTTTATTACCGTAACTAAATTTTTGTATAGTAGCTGAGGTTAAATACAATATTTAATTGATTGGCTGTTTCACATAGTATTTCTTGCTACAAAAATATAAACAAGTATTTAGATCTTCACTGATTTCTAAACAATCAGACAACCACTGATAGCTAATGTACGAGCATAGGAATGGAATATACAAACATGATAGCAATTTTAAGTTGTTTCTACTTGATTTACTTGAATTCTTCGAACTGTCACACAGCTAATGTGGTGTTCTAAACACACTTTAAATGGCATCTGTTGCTGGGGTGTTTTTTTTAAAGTTGCAAATTATAAGATGCAAAAGTAGGAAGATGGAAAACTCCTGAAGTGATGCATATTTAGAAGCAAAGGCCCCTATTGTTAACATTTATATATATAAAATCTTATATATGATTTCTATTATGTAGCTCTCTTATTTTCAGAAATATGAATGTTGCCTTTATGGTGCTCTTGTATATATGGAATTCTATTAGTTTAAATTTCTTATAATTTATGATTTACATATATTTCCTTATGCTTCTAAAAAGTAGGTATTTTCGATGCAAATATTTATATGGCTTCTAGAAAACGCTTTTTATTCTGGATTAATTATTTTGTATTTTCTTACATTATCTTGAGAATTATTTAACGTTGTTTTTACACTAATGAGACTTATTTATTTATATTTTCCTTTGTTATTTTCTTATTTATTCTGGTGTAACTTAAGTCATTGGTAAACTATGTTCTTGCCTAATTTATAATATTAAGCGTGCCTTAAGGACAATTATGTATTTGATGCATATATCGGCATTGTTAATTTTTATCATGACTTGTTTGTACATTGTAGATTCATGCACCAATATACAATCTGAATCCTATGATCACAAGGCAAAGGTATGCCTTAGTTACTACATGACAGAACAAAATTTTTGAAATGATTTAGGAAGATTAATGAATAGATACTGTAATATTCATGGATAATTTTTAAAAGTGTTGTGGGGATTCATGTTAAATTTAATTTTTTAAATAGTTAAAAAATAAAATATAATTAGCTTCATTTTAAATATACTTGTTGTTATTAAATGAACAATATTATGTAAAGGCTAAAAATGTAATTAAAGTATTCGTAGAATTCTTAAAGCCGTCTTATTGGCTGATACTTCATCTTAAATCAAAGCAAAACTTGAGCCTCGTGTATATCTAGAATTATAAATAGAGAATTGCATATTAAAATATATGGTAGTGCATTATCCTCTATTTTCTGCCTCAAGTCTGGTGCTTTAAATAGGAAAAATGTTTGAATTTTGAGCCTTGCACAAATATTTTTAACTTTTTATTAGGAAAAGATATTATGTTATTGTAATTTAATTATAATTTTAGTTGATATTTAATTCAGGAATAAAATAGTTTAGTTTAGGTACTCTGAAAGGAAATATATGATATATTCAGTATAAACATGGACAGACTTTTGAGACAATAAACAAACATACATCTTACTTTTCTTTAGAAGTCTACTGTTAATCGATGTTTGTTAAAAAGCTGGTAAAGCTAATGTTAACGTCAATTTCCTCACTGGAAAGCGATGTCAGTGACGGGCGAACCCAGAATAGAGGGACTGTTATAGACACACTGTTCGTTGCTGTTATATATTTTGCAGCCTGTTCATTGTCTATTGCAAATATTGTAAACAGTTTATTGTTTGTTGTAGATATTGCAGACTATTTGTTGTTTGTTGTAGATATTGCAGACTATTTGTTGTTTGTTGTAGATATTGCAGACTATTTGTTGTTTGTTGTAGATATTGCAGACTATTTGTTGTTTGTTGTAGATATTGCAGACTATTCGTTGTTTGTTGTAGATACTGCAGACTATTTGTTGTTTGTTGTAGATATTGCAGACTATTTGTTGTTTGTTGTAGATATTGCAGACCATTTGGTGTTTGTTGTAGATATTGCAGACTATTTGTTGTTTGTTGTAGATATTGCAGACTGCTCTACCTAGATCTCTCTATGGCCTCTGTGACAGTGGAAGGCTTAGAAGAGATTCTCTCACAATGCTGTTCTCTATATAAACTCAGTCTGGAAAACTGTCAAGTCAATGACGCCATCTGCAGGTATATGCTGACAACTGACGTCCCTGGCGTCATCCTTGTATGAGAAAACGGACGTTAAACCTCTATTACTATTATTATTATTATAACGATTTCATCAGTTAGTTTACATTGCCTTTTACTATTTTAATAGATCTGAAAGTTTTAGCATATTATGCTCTATTTGATATACCATCGTTCTGCATTTCTATTATTTTTTAAAATAGTTAAGTTGTAATATGCTCACTATTCGAAATACAGAGTTTTGCATTTTTTATCTTTAAAATTGTTTAAGCTGTAATTTACACGTTATTTGGTGAATCGTATTTTTATCAGAATTTAACTTTTTCATCATATAAAAACATATGGCAGGAGTAGTTATAAAAGCTAAAGATATATTTTGATCTCCGATTAAGTTTTACTATAAATTATATTTATATAACTTAAGTATTATAAATTTATATGTATTTAATATTTAAGGCGTGAATAATGAGTAATTTGTTTATCATTACGGAAAATCTAATTTAGTTGTGGTGTTTTGCATAAATCATATGCTGGATATTCTCCCTAATATTATATATCAAAATACAACTGAAGAAAAGCTGCAGATATATGTCAAGCTTAATAAATATTAATAATAAAGGTTTCACGTCTGTTTCCTCATACAAGGATGCTGTCAGGGATGGCTTATGGTATATAGAGTAGATGGAACTAATAATAATAAAATAAGACTATCTTTAGAGGTGAAAATGAATCAAAATCACCAGACATATGAAAAATGTTGGCTATTAAATTTTTAAAGCAATGACAAATAATTAATTAATGAATTTTATATAATTTACTTCTGTTCTGCTCGTGTATAGGTACATTGGGCAGAACCAGTATTTGCAAACTCTCAATATGGCGCTGTGTCAGGGTCTGACAGAAAATGCTCTCGTGCCTATCTGCAACAATCTGCAGCGGTAACTCTGACCAGAATTATTCTCTATCTCTCTATTTCTCGTTCTCTCTTTCTTTCTCTCTCTTTCTTTCTCTCTCTCTTTTGAGTTGATAAAATTTACTTGTCTAAATGACAGATTAATTTTTTTAACTGACGTTATTATCAGTTATTATTCTAGTCATTTTCAAATTGGTTTATTGTCTGTCGGATCGGGTGAGTCACTGATTGATTCTTTAACTGATATATTTACTAATTTATTGATGTATTGGCTGTTACATGGTTTAATCGATTGATAGCTTGCTTGGTGATTGATTAATTGAGTGACAGATTGCTTGACTATCGATAGATTGACTGTCTTATAGAAAGGTGTATTGATTTAGTTATAGATTGATTGTTTTATTTCGATTGATTTGTTGACTGCTTGATTTATTTTTTGATAGGTAGATTTATGGAAGGAATGACTGATTGACTGAATTTTCTGAATTCATGATTTCTTGATAGTCTGAACTTAATGATTGATTTATGAACTGAATTTACTGATTTATTGAAAGGTTGTTAGAGTTAAGCTTGGTATACAAGGTGTATTAATTTAATAATTATAGATTGATTGTTTTCCTTCTAGATTCGTAGACTGATTGCTCCTTGATTTATTGATTGATTGAAGGATTGATTGATTGATAAACTGAATTTATTGATTGATTAATGGATTGATTGACTGAATTGATTGATTAATTGATTGATTGATTAATTGATTGATTGATTAATGGATTGATTGACTGATAAGCTGAATTGATTGATTGATTGATTGAAAGGTTGTTAGAGTTAAACGTGGCGTGGACTAACATGAGCCGAGGAGCCGTGGTTTATCTGGTCACGTGTCTACCAGCCAGCCTCGTCAGACTTAATCTCAGCGGCAACAGAGAGAGTCTTACTGACGAGGGTTTGACATATATCAATATGAATCAATCAGTTCATCCAGTGCTGTGCAAATCAATGAATCGTTCGATGCCAATATGCAGAACGTTTTATGAATTTGAAATTAAAGTTCAGTTTATGAATGACATTGTAATCCTACTATATTCTATCATAAAATCAAATTTTGAGTATTATCAGATGTGGTAAATGTGTAGGAATCAGGGCGATTCTTTTATTACTTATTAGATTAATATAATAATGCAGTAAATAAGTTCTGCCACTGCAGTGTGTGCAAATAGTCATCTCAAATTCCAGTTGTCGTATTCTGATTCATTCTAAAATAAATTAAGATAACCATAAGTGTGCGTCGTCTTTTCACGGGATGATTGATTAAATGATTGATTAGTTCTTTTCACTGGATGATTGATGAAATAAAGCTGTTAAAGCTAAGGTTAACGTCAGTTTCCTCGCTCGAAAGCGATGTCAGTGACGGGCGAGCCCAGGATTTGAACCCGCACCTAACTGATCCTCGGTCGAGTATCTAACCGACTTCGCCACTGGCTCCAGCCAAATGATTAGTTCTTTTCACGGGATGATTGATTAAGTGATTGATTAGTTCTTTTCACGGAATGATTGATTAATTGATTGATTAGTTCTTTTCATTCGATGATTGACTAAATGATTGATTAGCTCTGTTCATGTGATGATTGAATAAGTGATTATTTAGTTCTTTTCACGGGATGATTGATTAATTGATTGTTTAGTTTTTTCTGCTCTACTGACAACAGATGTACAACAGCTGTGCAACAGTTGTCCTGACCTGAAAGAACTTGATTTGAGCGACGCGAGACCTCTAACAGCGTTGACTGTGGGTTATATTGTGGATGGGCTGAAACGTCTAGAATATCTGGCGCTCAGTCGCTGCTATAACATCCTACCTAGCTCTCTCTTGTACGTCTAACGTTACTGCATCTACTTAGGAATCTAGTTCTATATATTTAATTAATTGATTGCTAGGTTAGTTAACATAGTTCTATGTAGTTAATTAATTGTTGCTAGGTTAATTAAGATAGTTCTATGTAGTTAATTAATTGATTGCTAGGTTAGTTAAGATATAGAACTATAATTTTGCCTAGGCTGGAGCCAGTGGCGAAGTCGGTAAGATACTCGACTGCGGATCAGTATGTGCGGGGTTAAATCCTGGGCTCGCCCGTCACTGACATCGCTTTCGAGTGAAGAAACTGACGTTAACCTTATCTTAACCAGCTTTATCATCTTCATCCACATAGAACATTTCGCTTAGGTAATACTCAACTAAATGTCAAATCTGGCGTAAAATAATTTAAATTTTCTTTTATCTGAGTGAGCTAAACTGGTTTTCAGATTGACAGCTCTCATCATGAATTCATGCTTATTTAAGTTAGTAGGTCTTAATTCTAAAGTTGACGTCAATGATCTTTTATTGCTGTTGCTGAGAAATAGTTGGATGGTTTTATGCTCAATGCAATATGTTGACGGCTCTCTAGCCCTATAAGTAGGTACCAGAGATTCGATTCTCATCTGTCCCTGCCTATCTATATATTATTATTGTAGTTTGATACGAAAGCTAATACTAGCATTTTCAAATTATTTTATAGTGAAAACATTGTTATTTTGCTCATTATATGCACTGTACATAGAGCAGTGTTACCTGCTTGCATCATTTGTTTTTTTTATGTTTTAATTTGATAGATAGATTGATTTTAAGGGTATATTTTACATAATAGCTGTATCATTTTAACAGGATGATTCCAGTTGATCGATTCTATAGGTTTTTGTGGCTATATAGTTTCAATAGATAGCAATGGATTGATTGTTTGATTTTATTAGTATATTTTATGTCGCCGCGTCATTTCTCTACAATGATTAACAGCGGTTGATCGATTTTTGTTGTTGTCTCTGCAGCGCACTGGCTGATCTGCCAAGCCTGGTGGCCTTCGACATGTTTGGAATGTTGAAGGAAGCCGCGGTGAACTGGTTAAGAGAAGCCCTGACCAGAGTCCGACACGTCAACGACTTTCCACTCTCCAGTATTGCCAGACCTTCCACTATAGGACCTCAGAGTCGATCTATCTGGGGCGTCCATGTTGCCGATCCTTGCTGAGAAATAGTTGATCCTTATACGGCTACTCCTGTCTCTGTTGTGCTTCTGCTCGCCTGTATATTCTCATATAAGATGACTGTAGTAAACTTGAGATATTATTTATATAAAGCTTAAAGTATCTATTAGTAGTAAAAAAAAGCTAATGTTAACGTCAGTTTCCTCACTCGAAAGCTATGTCAGTGATGGGCAAGCCCAGGATTTGAATCCTTCACATATTGACCAGCGGTCGAATATCTTGCCGATATCACCATGGGCTGGAGCCAAAGGAGATGTCGGTAGTATTTGGTAATAGGATTTTTACATACTGTATTCGTTTGGAATAACAGTATATTTCTCATTGTGAGTTACGTTGAACGTCATAAACTATTCTATCTGCACAGCTTGCTTTCATTGACGTGTGTGCTGATTGAAGCATCATTTACACTGTTTATTTTTTACTGCCTGCAAGTATTTATCAACAAAAACAATTGTGCGTGTTTTAGGAAACTTATTTAACCTATTGTGCCTATTTAACAATGCAGTCGTTAAGCTTAAGCATAAGGTGTATATAGTTAAATTATCACTGCAGCTTTTCAAGTATATTTTTTTTTAAAATAATGATAGATGATTTTCATCATCTTTTCCTCATCAGCAGATATGAAAGGAGCCATTCTTTAAATTTGTTGGCTACTTGCAAAACGTATCTTTAGTTGGTCATTGTATCAGTATTAATGTGTAAAATCCGGTGTAAAATAATATTGAATATATTATGATTAGGTAATGTTTGGTGGTGGTACTGATAAGGTGATTTCTTTCAATTAGATCAGAATTATGTATATTTAAAACTTATCACCCGCAAATAGGATAAATTGCTTCATGTCATAAATTGTTTTCTACTACTTATAAACTTTGGTGAAATTATGGTCTAATTTAGATGTGAATGTCGAATTCACCAGTAAATCATGATGAAAATGTTTAAATGGATTCTTTTTTTTTGAATGCTTTAAATAGAGACGGTGGCATGTCGACATTACTTAGACTCACTTAGATTATTGTAGTTTTTCTTGTTTCTGTTGTAACGCCTTAGTTTTGTTTCATTTGCTAGGAAATCGCTTATATATTTATTCGTAGCTTTATGTTATGATCTGTGATTCTAGTTTGTGTATGTTGCGACTAATTGTATGTAATCTAGTTGATTTATAATAAAGGTAACTTCTGTTTCTGTATTACAATGGGTACCGTCAGAGACTGCCTGGCTGGGATTCAAACCAATCACCTCCTGCTTCTCGTGCAAGCTTGCTATCCAATTAGCCATCCAAACAATTACAATTCTAGTGGTTTACGTGGATGATGGCTGAAACCTCTAAAATCCTCTCTAAACTAAATCATATATCTTTACCTTTGCGTATAAGACCTATACATGAATAAATGTTTATTATACAAACTAATATAACAGTAATGATTATAATGTGTATTTATACATATTTGATCAATAGAGGTAAATTGTATTTAATATAAAAATTGCAATGAAAATAGTTATAATTTGCATTGAATATACAAATTATTATAAAAATGGCAGTATATATTTGTTACACAAATTTATTGTCGTACTCCGAGATTTAGTTAAGTTCCTGTGTTTTAAGGATGTTTTAAGGGTGTTTCCTGTTTAATCTTTTGTTTAATAGTTGGTTTCTGTTAAACTTTCTGAAAATTGCTAATTCTGCTCACATAAAATGTCCACTAACTCTATTTTCAATTTCTTCACTGCTTGTAAACTAGGATATTTTTGGTATCTATTGTCTCAACTGTATTGTTCTCTTTTTTAAACGTTACGACACGAGATTTAAGAGAGTTTGGAGGGAAGAACTGGATGTTAAGCTAGAGAGAGGTAGACCACAATTGACTTGGGATGCGGTAATTAAGAAGGACATGAAAAATAGGAGATTGACTGATGATATGGTGTGGGACAGGGAGGACTGGAGAAGATCTATTCGTATCCCGACCCTGGTTAAACTGGGATTTAAGGGGAGATGATGATGAGTAGTATTGTAGAATTGGAACATGCTTTGTACTGCTAGTCAGAAATTGAATGTGAATGTGCATTCTAAATTTGGTACAATGAACTGCATTAACTGCCTTCTTTGTTTCTTTACCTGTCTATCAATTCTATTTATTTTAGTCTATTATGGTAATATTCGAGTATTTAACAGTCCTGACGCGTAGCCTTACATTGGGACAACTGTGGAGCAGATGTCATTTGAAGGGGTAGGGCCGGTCATGTCATGTGATCATCCAAGGGCTGGTTCCAGCCAGAGATTTCTCAATGATGTTCCTCCACAAAACTCTATTCTTTGCCATTTCCTCGATGTTCATTCCTTTTCTTCCTTCTATTCTCCCATAAATGCTAACTCCAACAGCCTGCTATGCTCATAACATGTCCAGCCCATTTCATTCTTCTCTTCTTGATTATATCACTGACCATTAGTTGATTTGTTCTTATCCTAATGTTCTCATTTGTTACGTGTTCTTTGTAACTGGTTCTTAGTATTCTTCTTAACCATTTGTTTTTGGTGGAATTCCGTGGGGTCGGTAGGCGGTATCAAAGTTATAATTTTTGTGTGTAGTGGAATTGTTGTCATTTCGGTAGCACATCTATCATTTGATGGGCGGCTGTCCCAATACTCTCCTCTTAGATTTGCTTTGTGTCATCGTCAATGTTTTAATAAACCTACTTGTCAATATCTCGCTATTTGCTTATTGCAGCCATGCTAAGGGTTACATTTACTGTGTGTAATTCTTAAAGTTCGAGTATAGAATTAATGGATTATTGTCTGCATTTTCAGTATATCTTATGGGGTTAACGTTGACAATAGTTATGTTTATTGTTTTATGACTAATATTCTAGTGCTGGCAGGTTCAAGGGATGCTTGCAGCCGTTGGGGTGAGTCGGGAGTTTGAACTTTACAGTTTATCCGTACTTACGAGACATGATTAAGATTCTTAAATCAACGAGACGATTTTAGATGTGTACGTGTGGCTGGCTAATCAAAAGGTATTATGCATTGGAGTTACGCCTACTGTATGTGTATGCCTATGTGTGGAAGTGATTTAATTTGTTATTCTATATTATTGGTTTTTTTGTACATTTATTGATGATTAGTGTTAAGAGATTATTAGTTGAGCGTACATATAACTACAAGCGCCTGTCGCAGTAGTTGAGCGTACATATAATTACAAGCGCCTGTCGCAGTAGTTGAGCGTACATATTATTACAAGCTCCTGCTTCAGTAGGACGATTTAAAGTTACGTTGTATTCAAAGTTAGTTATAGCCTCTTTCGTATTGTTGCCTCGTATTAAATTAATGCTTGTATTATTCCCACCATTCTGTGACCTTTTACATAGCTGTTGATTGAGCGTAGATTTGTTAGCATTTAATGGATTTGATAATAATAATAATAGATTAGTAGGTGAATGAATGTCTGCGTATAGAGGATATGAACAGTAAAATTGATAAATTGTAAATATGTGTGTAGTTTAATAACTGCTAAATAAAAAGTAATAATAATTTACTTTTGTATGTTTGCTTAAAGTGTAGGCCTAATTTCATGTTTTGTTAAGTAATATTTGCTATTATCTTAATTTGATAAATGTAGTAGCATTTGTCATAGCTAAAAATCAGCTTCTAGGGCTAAAGTTGAGCGCTGATTAACGATTTATTAATTAATGATTAACGCTGATGCCGATGAAAACATCAGAGGTGGACTGATCCTGAGTTTAATTTAAAACATGTGCTTTGCAAATCATGCCGTTGACTGAATTAGAGGCTGAGAACATCAGGCTAGGATCCGCTAATGAAACTTATTCTGGTTGGACCAAGTTCTTTTTTTAAAATTCAACTTCATTAACTTTAAAATAAATGCATTCTATTTTATTCATTATTCACGTCAAATTCTCTTAATTAATTCCTATTAAGTTATATTTACATGTATATTCCAAGTAATATTTCTGCTTAATAGCAGACACTTTCTTCTGATATTTAAAAATGAAGTATATTGTTTACACTTCTAATAACTTATTCAAATACTTAAAGCTCTTAACAATATACTGTAGGAGTATACAGTATATAATTGGACCCTCCATTTGGAGTACTAATTACACTAGTTCAAATTAAATTTCAATGCTTAAATACAAATACTAAAGATATCCCTAAACGACAACACTACACAAAATTAAATTTTTACTTGCATTCAAAAATGGAAGGCCCAACTTAAGGTTTGAAGTGAGGCAGCAATCATAATATAGTCGATTTAAACTTTTGATTTATTACCTTGCTAGTATAAGGATAATGCTATTACCACTCTGCTATCACCACCACTGCCACTCTTTCCACATATTTTTTAGCAACATTATCTATCATCATGTTAAATATCATTCATAATTAAAAATACAATTCAAATGGTTACAAATGATTCAAAAGGTTACAAATGAGGAAGTTCTGGAGAGAGTTGGTACAGATAGCTGATAAATGTATTAAGAAATACGAAGAAGAGTTGGGTAGGACACATCCTAAGGGGGGAAGGTCTATTAAAAGTGGTCATAGAAGGTAGAATGGAAGAAAATAGAGGCAGAGGCAAGGCGAGATTAGATATGTTAGAAGATGATTTAAAGACCCACTCGTATGTGGAAATCAAGAGGAAAGCGGAAGGCAGAGAAGAGTGGAGGCACTATATACCATGGACCTGCCAGTAAGCAGTGCACTAAGAGAGAGAGAATTAAAATGATTTACTGACGTATGTAAATTAGTCCAT
The DNA here is from genome assembly GCA_905160935.1 of Enchytraeus crypticus. Taxonomy (NCBI): domain Eukaryota; kingdom Metazoa; phylum Annelida; class Clitellata; order Enchytraeida; family Enchytraeidae; genus Enchytraeus; species Enchytraeus crypticus. Next base: position 1,389,588 of record CAJHZI010000794.1, read on the forward strand.
CAGTCAGGAGGACTGAAGACTATTAGGCGACCAGTAGTCTCTCCTACCAACAGGCGACGACCATCATAGTGGAGTCGAGAGGACATAACGAAGTCGCGTGGTGTATGAACCTGACCTACTAACTTCAGATCTATATCCAACTGGAAAACTTCATTACAGTTAGCTACAAATATGCGTTTACCTTTATCGTCTACAGAGCACATAGTGATGGATTTACCACGCTTTGTAATCTGACCCTCACCATTGATCAAACAGATTATGCTTGAACCTAGTGATTTTTGGCAGACAATGAACTGGTTGCTGGACAGCTGTGCTGTCTGCGACACATGACGGATGCTGTAATCATACTGTACCTCACGCAACAGTTGACCATCGCTTGAATATTCCACTAAACCACTCGCACCAGAGCTACCGATCTTAGTGCTTACGAGCAGCGTGTGCTCTCTCGACATCGACACACCACACGGCGAGTAATTCTCTCTCAGCTTCATGGGAGTGACTAGGTTGTCAGCGCTCAGATCAACTCTAAGAATATACGAGTAACAGGAGTCAATGATGAACAGAACTTTGTTGTGGGAGCAGCCCGTGAGATCTTCAGGCCATTGCATGCCAGGAACGTCGATATCACGTGACGTTGCGAGGCTTTGCGAGTTGTACACGTTGATACTCTTCTGGTAGTGACGCGTAACAAAGATCTCAGTATCCACGACGGCCAATCCTGTGATTTTCTCCAGGTGTGGTATGATCTTAATATCGCAAGCCGTACTGAGAAGAGATTCCGCGTCATCTGCAAAATTACGATTACAAAGCTACATATTTAAATTATTGACGTCAATAACATTGTAACATTAAAGTAGCATACGGTATTTCTTCGTTTTATATATCCTTCAAAATCTGCAAATTGATGTAGTCAAATGTCCTAGTACTGGTTTTCTCAATTCCACACTATTTGAAGCCACCCACATTCTTGCTTTATGATTATTAAACACCAATAATACTAATTTTGTTAAAGAGAATATTGCAAAATTCACTGATTTTTTATACGTATTAGTGAAAAATAAAGTTATAGCTAGCTAAACCCCTCTCTTAAATTTTTTTCAATTATAAATGTCTTTGCGCCCTAGTTTTAACGGCACTTAAGCTGTGTATGATATGATTGCAGCACAGCAAGTACTAATAGTATGGTTTACTGAAGTATCAATATCAATGCCTTTATCAATCATAGTAACTAGTCTTACTATTTACCAATGTTGCGTTGTGTCCGGGTTGTTTGAAGAATAGACCATCGTAAAAGGCGACAATGCACAATAACACAAACCAACGAAGAAAGGGCATTCCGTTGGTGAGTCTAGCTTCCAGAAATTGCTACAAGGAGTGGAGAAGACATATTACCATCTCAAACTTAGTTAAACTGGAATTAAAGGTGCAATGATGAAGAATTACTATTGCTAAACTGAAAAGGGATTTTTAACAATAGAAACCCTAACGTGGGTCAATTGACCCAAAAGCTACTTTCGAACAGCACTACGACTACACCGTAGTTCCAACAACCATCAAACTTGGTGACTTTAATTTATTTAAGGCATACTACATGAACAATATGTAATTATCATTGAATCATCACCCATTCCATCACACGAAGCGCGTATACCTAGAAAGCTTAAAGTGGGTCAATTGACCCAATGTTGCTAATCAATTTACTTTTCTTCAAACTACTTAACTAATACGGAGTATTTGATTGACGTGACCGGAGTTGCCATGGATCTCAATCCAAAATAATGTTTTTTTACTTATTGTAAACATTTCTCACAAAAATATAAAAAAATTCAGTACTTTGACAGTCAATCATTATTGAATCCTAGCAATACACCCCTATAGTTCTCCACGAACCACGATGTTCACTTGGAGCCTTCACTGTCACAAATTTCGCAGATGTTCACAGAGACTATAGACCATAGACCAAGCATTGCCTAAGGAATGACTCGAGTTCAGTTTCTGTTACATCCCAGGTAACATCTGTCAAACAAGCGTATTCAACGGTACATCGTTTGATATGGTGTATCATACCCTCGTCCATAATTCTACAAAAGGCTTCCAGAGGAGTTGATATGACTCGTGAGTATGCCGTTACTCCAGGCTCTATTTAAAATCTTGAGATTGAGTTAAGAAGATATTCCAATTACGGTTCCAAAGTTCTAACCATAACCCCAATGTTGTCCAAAATTCTAAAATATATGTTTGGAGTTAGGCTTAACATTAAGATTCAGTTTTAAAAATATAACAAAGTTAGGTTTATTGAATAAGTTTAGCGCTAGGGTAAATTGAAGGAGGACGAGAAGAATTCCTCTTTCCACTGGTACATCATGAAATTTTTCCAAATGGAATATACTTCCCCCACTAGTTTTGTGTTCTATTTGCATCTTATTTAAGCTAGTATTTTGGTTAGGGTTCGACTTTTGGTAGTCTAATAGGAAGTTTTAGTAATTTTGTGTATTATTCAAATTTAAAGCCTTTGTTTCTTTACTAAGAAAAGTTTTGAATATTTATTTTAGAATTTTACAGTAGCTATGAACAGTGACAAGAGTAAATACCACTATGCATATGCTACTTTAAGAATTTCTATTAATGCTTATAAAAATGGCTGAGTAAAATAACCGATAACTCGAACGAACTCCATGCTGGGTCAATTGACCCGCTTTAGGGTTTCTAGGTATAACGAAATCTCCAGGTTTCTAGTGTTAACATGATGTGATGGCTTCTCCTCTAGGAATCGAAGCATTTGGTAAATGTTTTAAAAGATTATCAAAATCTCGAATAGTATATAATTAAAGAGCAAACTTCACATCTGCATAATTGATGGAAAGTCTGAAAAATTAACAAAAAATATATTATACTTAACATAAAGTTTTACAAGAACAAATAATATTTGGTTGGTACTTCTGACATAGGATAAGAGAAGAGTATCATTTAATAATTATCATAATTAATAGTAATAGCATAGTTATACCAGTGTGAGATCTATAGATAATGGACCCCACAAGTTCCCGTACATCATCTGTACACCAACATGATGATTCACTAAGTCTCAGTCGCTTTTCATATCCGACTCGTACATCTTTCTTATCGCTCTTCATCAATTCCTCGGCTCTTTTGAGTAACTTGTCGCTAACTCTTAACACATCACAGTCAGTTCCATGATTAAGCAACATTTCACTGTATCTAACAAAGCTGTCTAAAACAGTTGACTGAAACTCTTCAGTGTCCTTTTGATCTTCCAAATCTTTCAGTACACTACTCTTGATGGAATTCAATTTTTGGAACATTTCAGATTCATATCGCTTCAACAGTTCTATAACACGAGCAACAGCCTTTCTTGCAGCCGTTTCTGTAGCTGATACCTGAAGTAGAAAACTTTTCTTTGCACTCTCGAGTTTCTTCAAGTTATCACTTGTGATCGAACGCTGTTGCTCAATGAATATCTGATTTTTCATAACAACTTCTTTCTTCTGTTGTGCAACATCATACGTAGCCTTACAGACATGCTTACTGTGTTCTGTAGCATGACATACAACACATATCAGCGTCTCACAGTCGCAGCAATATAGCTCAATCTCCTTATTACCATGCCTGCTGCAATAGACTGGCATTAATCGACGCAGTTCATCTTCACTCGGCTTCTCTTGAATACTTATAATGTTATGTTGCCTAGTGAGGTTGATTCTCTTGTGAGCAATCTTGCATCGCTCGCAGATATTCTGTCTACAGTCCAGACAAAAAGAATCTGCTATTTTTTCTACTTCAATATCCACACATATCTCACACAGGCTAAAAGAACTGTCAGTCAACTTTCCCTCCTGTACAGACTTCTGCACTATCAATCTCGTCATGAGTTCATCATCTGGGAGGCTTTCCACTCCATCTGAAGACAAAGAAACAGTACTTCTGCACAGAGGGCAAGGAATCTCATTGTTACCTTGCTGATCACAATACTTCATCAGACATTCACAACAGAAGGCATGTAAACATGGAAGCTGCTTAGGTCTCTTGAATTCTGTTAAACATATGGAACATTCCATCGCAAATTGAAGTTTATATAGGTGATGTAGAGTTTTTCAAATTTTGCTTCTTAAACATAAATTGTTAATCTGAAACACTAACTCCTACAACAATAATTAATCGAAGACTAAATAAAATAGTGTAAAACTGTACTCATTTTTGAGCATTAGAATACAAAGAATGTACAATATTCAAAAATTTTACTTTATTCTACAAAAAATTAACAAAAATAAACTATAAACACATTTTTAAAATGATAAATCATTTTAAATGGATATTTTTGAATGTAATATAAAATTTACTGTATTGTAAAATTATAGCCTCTCTCTTCAGTGATAATTAAAATAAGCAATAAATTAATTTAGTAAAACATCTGCAGATACATTTTTTCTTTAAATATTAAAAGTCAACATACATTATAGTGAAATGACCAACTATGTTGATATCTATCACTTTTAATACCACATGTTTAAACGATTAGGCAAGTTAGACAATATTCCGTATAACCAGTCCAGTGAATGTCCGAAATTTTACTCTCAGATCAGCGTGGCTGGAATTTGAACCCACGAGAGTTCAATTCACCTCAGGATCTGTCAATTAAAATTGTATAACATTACCCTACTCTATTAAGACATTCTGTAAGTATAGAAATATAACAAAAATGATTACGGCCTATGCTAAATATTACTGTTTATTTAAATCATCCAACATCTCAAGTCTCGATATTCCTCTACATTTTTTCTTCTTTCTATTCTTTCCGCAATTCCTCTTTCAGCAAACCATTCCCTCTCACTACATGACCCATCCAGTTCTTCTTTCTATTCCTTATAGTATCATCAATTGACCATTTATGCCAACCATATTTAGCACTTCTTCGTTCGTAATTTGTTCAATGAAAAACAGTCCATTTGATCTCCATTCTTTTCCATCGAGGATTTTCACAGCTGTTAGCCGCGCCCACTTTTATACACCTACCGGCATTGGCATCCATATTGGATTACGTCTGTTGATTTTTAGCATTACGTATATATAGATATATATGCATTTAAAAAATAAAATTTCTATATATGTACGTATACTGCAATTTGTAAAAATGCACACGATTTATTAGTTATATACACAGACAGTGTAGACCTACCTATGTGCTTCATAAAGTTATATGAACTTATGTATGGAATATATGAGCTCCGATCTTACCAGTAAGCCGTACGCTGTAGATTCGATATGTAGATGGATTCTATAGTTGAAGACTTAACTTAAGTTAATTATACTAGTTCAGTAGGTTTGATTGAGGACTTATAACACTAGTCTAGTCGCAATTTAATGCTTCAATACACAAAGACCGTAAAGGATTCAAATACAAACCATAAGTCTTAAACTATAGGCTAGTGCAAAAGGTCAAAATTTTCAATAATATTTTGGTTACAGATCTATGTATATTCCAATAACTTTTCCCTGTTTTGAGAAATTTGACCTTAATTTGCCTTACATAAATGGCAGACATGGCAGAAGTGTTGCAATGACTAATTTCGTCAAACCATTAAAGCTTGCCAGTTGCCACCAATAGGCCTATCTTATATTTCGACAACTAATTAAATACATAGACAAAGTACACAACAGAACAGAAACACATCGTGCAGACAAATTTTTGTCCCATTTTCCTGAATTCCACTCATGGAGTCCAAATTTCTGCCATTTCTGCCAATTAGCCTGTCCCTCATTAGGGTACTTATGAAGCACTATTTGGCAGAAATGACAGAAATGCTGAAATTACGTGTAACAAAGCTTTCAAGAATCATCATATCCATTACCAGTTCATTAACCTGTAAGAAAGAGCCCATGTCCATATGCCAGACACAATTTTATACTAAATGAAGATGAAAAACTACTTAAAGTTACATATATAGCCGTGTATCATATAGAGTGTCGTATATAATGTAAACAAAAAGTGACGTGTTCATGAAACCCATCTATAGCCACATTTGCAATGCTTCTAGTTTTCCAATATCCTCCTTTCTTACGTCCAGACATCATTATTGATTGTAATTTCGTTGTAATGCATGTCTAATACTGATAGAGAATTGCTCAAAATTTATAATTTAAAGCAAAAGTTTAAATTTACGAAATAAAACTTTATAAATAAAAATAAAAAGTTACCTCTCTTTAAATTTAAAAACTAAATTACCACCCTCAAGGAAAAATCCCCAACTACAAGTTATTTCCATAAATATAACCAGACTTTGTGCCACAAATGCAAATATCTTTTCATAGATGTAGAAATATTGAAGTTAGATATTTCAAAACTGCATTAATATAAGATACTGATATTAACTAATGTCTTACTGAATTAAAATATTAATGATTAACATTTCTAGTCATCGCACAGTAAACCACCTGAATGTCTCGATCAAAGATCTTTTGGTCTCAATAAATGACAGATCCCGAGGTGAATTGAACCATCGTGGGTTCAAATCCCAGCCGCGCTGATCTGAGAGTAAAATCTCGGGCATTCACTGGACCGGTTATACGGAAAATGGACTAAATTGCTTAACGGTTTAAACATATATGGTATAAAAAGTGATCGATAGATAACAACATAGTTGATGTCTATCGATCATATAGTAGATCATTTCACTATAACGCCTGTTTACTTCACTTTTACTTTATTACCAATAGTGTTGGCTGCTATGGTTTCGTTGGTCTTGCATGATGGCCGTGGTGCATCGAAATTATTGCGCAATACTATCTCTTGCTTGTTATTACATTATAGTAAGAATGTCTTAATAGCGTAGGTTGACAGATCCTGAGGTGAATTGAACTCTCGCTGGTTCTAAACCCAGCCGCGCTGATTTGAGAGTCAAATCTCAGACATTCACTGGACTGGCTAAACGAAAAATGGAATAAACTGCTTAACGATTTAAACATGTGGTTTTAAAAAGTGATAGATGTCAATATAGTTGATCATTTCACCATAGTGCGTGTTAAAGTTAAAATATTAAGGAAATATATAAGGACATATGGTGAATATATAGATCAGTGGAAGACACTAGATGATCCTTAGAGTAAGAGCTGATCCCAACTGTGAAATTGCGGAAAATGTTGTAAATATTCAATTGGCTCACTTGATTGGCTCTTTGTATCTCTTGTTCAACGATGTTGTCATGGACAACAGTAGCACTCCCATCGTATTGTTGTTGTTGTTTGTATACCTTGTTGAGTGAGTGCTGACTGTCTTCATAGTGCCTGGTTGGATCGCAATCAGCCAATCATGTGAGCCAATAGAGTGTTTACAATTTTATTCCGCCATGTCATTGGTTGAATTGGAGCCTGTTTCTTCATTAATTGACGACTGCTGGAAAATGCCATCGGCCATCGCCATTGTTGATTATTGCTTTTTTAGTTACATTAAAAACTTTACTAACTTGCTAGTTAATGTAATATTAAAGTTTGTTATTTCTTGTATAAAATTTGGGAAAGTATATATAGGATTATGGCCCTAAATATTTTTGTTAAATGACAAAACTGCGGTGTTTTTGTAACAAATTGTGAAAAATGGAAACTTGCACTGTGCAGTTTAGGCAGTAATTTAATTTGTTTTTATTTCAGGCTGTTGTTTCTACATATCTATAATAAAGGATTCTGATAAAATAGTTTCTGCAAGTTGTCCGCATCTGAAGGTTCTTGGAGAATACCAAAAATGGAGTTTGAAGATTCTACTGCAGGTTTGATATTAAATGTCTTATTGTACTACTATAATAATTAGTGTAATTATAAGAAGAGCTGCTCCTAATTTGTTGCATATTTGATCGACTGTAACCTTCATAACGTCACGTTGTGAATTTTTTATATAAAATTCATGATTTTGAAGGTGATTCACAATCTCGCTATCATTACCCATTATAGGGTTCTTAGTTATTCTCGGACAAGAAGTGTGATAGTGTAACGTAACTGATGCAAACTGTGTTTGTTTGATTGGTAATGTTTCTGTAAAGAAGGGCGATTTCTAAAAGTAGAAAAGCATGGCTATCATCAAGCCTATGGAGCCATCACCTAGGACCAACCATGATGAATAAAGGTAGTATTTAACTGATTAGTTTGACAATTAATCCATTTTACAATTTTTGAAAGAAATCAGGGCATGGATCTCTGGCTACATTAAAGACTACCAAGCATGGACGATAAATGTACAAATATATCTACCCGAGGTTTATGTCGTAATCGGAAATAATATCAAATTTCTAATAATTAATATGTAACTATTGTTATATAAACTGTGTTGTGGTGCCTATGTTCTTAAAATTGAATTAAAGTAATTTTACTTTTTCATATGTCTAAAGATTGATCAGTTGTATATTGGTTGATTGTGGGCTTTTCAGGCCTTTGTCTTGTATTTATAAATGATCGGATGTGAATTTTTACCTGCCAGACCTATAAAGTTTATATATTAATTCAATACAAATTTGGAGCCATGTTGATCAGTGGATCACATTGTCCGATAAAAAATATTATATTCTTATTTATAAGTAAATTTGACTTTTGCTTAAACTCACCTATATAGCAGTTTTTGTTTTCCTGTAAAATCTTGACAAATTTTATTTAAGAAATTATTTTAAGTAATTTTTTTGACAGCCAAATTTGTGATTGCTTATAAATCAGTCATAAAAGCCAGGGATTATTCCTTGACCTCTTCAATTATGACAGTATAATATATAATACTTTGCTGCTAGATTTGTTCTCGTGAATACATATATATAAATATCTTGAATTATATGCCACTGTTTGTTTGATTGGATAATTATTGCTTAGAAAGAGAAGCTGCACGCAGTTCTGATGAATACTGATGTATGATATAAACGATTATACAGTCAGTACTGTATGGTATTGAGTAGTATTTTGTGTACTATTATTGAGTAGTAGTATTTGCTATTATTGGTATTTAGTACTATTTTAGGCTATAGACATGTTTTTAGTTCATTTTGGTTCAGATCAGTTTATATTGATTGGCTGATATTGATTGAGATGGCTGATTAAGAATAGCGGGATGATTAGATAGGAATGGCGGATGGCTGGATAAGAATAGTAGGATAGCTGGATAAGAATAGCAGGATAGTCGAATAAGAATAACTGGATTGCTCAATAAGAATAGCAGGATGGCTGGATGAGAATTGCAGGATAGTTGTACGGAAAACATTTACGCTTTGTGCTGCCTTTCATGTGTCAACAAAGATGTGATTGTTTATTGACGTCAATACAACGTCTCCTAGAAGTCCAGGGCTCTAATTTTTAGTACAAATTTCTTAACTGTAATATTATCATTATTATTACTATTTTTATTATTCCTTTTAATATTTTAATATCCACAGTGAAGCGATTTATGGTTCAAAATTTTTATTTTCTATTTCAATAATGAGAACTGACCCAACCCTGGTTAAACTGGGATTTAAGGGAAGATGATGATGATGATTTGGTTTACTATTATTAAATTATTGGGTTCACTTCTTTAATGAAAGGCATCTAATCTAACGAGTATAATTGTAGGTTCGCTGATGTCTCAGCCAATGCGGCCTGCTTCGCCCCAGGCGGCCCAGGTTGGACAGCTGCTGCAGGGGCCAGGGGGCAAGAGAGAGTGCAAGCTCTACACGCCGGTCAAGCTGACCCCGATGCAGATGGACGCAGTGGCGAGGGCCAAGAAGTATGCGATGGAGCAGAGTGTGAGGGGTGTCCTGCTCAAACAGTCTCTACAGATGAGTCAGATACACACGATACCGCCGGGACCGTTCAATCCCATGGGATGGTGAGTGTCGTCATTTGTATTTGTTCTCTCTCTCTTAGTGCACTGCCTACTGGCAGGTCCATGGTTTATAACGCCTCTTTTCATCTCTATCTACCGTCATTCTCTTCATGTCCACAAGGGCATCTTTAAATTGTGTATACATTCCTGGTGATATACCATTATTCTTGGGGATTCTGCTTATGACGAGGTGGGTCCGCTATGCCTTCTTAATTTTTATTAATAATAATATTTCTATTAATAATATCTTTGGACTGATTTTCTTGGATTTTGCACTGTTTTGGACCTTCTTTTTGCTCACTGGCTTGGATTTGTCTCACTAGTGCTTGGTGTTGTCATCGACGACAGTAGGACTCTAATTGTTGTTATTATTAATAATACAGTTTAATATTGCTTTTGTGTCGTCATAGCAGGGTTTTCAGGGATGTAATTGTTAATATTTGCTTTGATGCACGACATTATTTCATGGTCAGCTAGTTCGCATATTGCAATTCAGTCATAGTAGAGCTTGAATGGTCAAGTTGAAGGCGAACTTTCATGATATGCAGGGGGCTACTGATTCAGTTCTAGCTAAACCATACTGGGGTTTGTTTTTAAAAAAGTGTCTTAAGAGTTTTTTTAAAATCATTTGCAATCAAACTTGTAAAATAACTGACTTTTTAAACAATACCATGGCATTTACTGATAGAGGCAATTAAAAGCTTATTAAAAGCCTTGATTTATTTCATATCCAGATCATAGCAAGTTTTGTAGTTTATTGCACTTGTTTATTGTCGGTAAGACATAGCTGTCATGAAGAGTCATATCAAAATGTATAAAGATTTTATTAAATAAATTAGATATTAAAAAGCAGGTTAACTCCTTTTGTTTGCTTTTATCTTGGACTAATTTTTTAATTTAATTTCTTTTGTATTGCACAATAATTTTCCTTTAATCTGTACTAGACTCTACTACTAATTCTCATATTACTAGACTACTAATTCTCATATGCATATTTAGATGGATGTGTTACTCGCAATTAAGTGTTTGGCTGTTGCGATGAATTGTTGTTCTATTTTATTTTCAGTGCACAGATAACAGACCAAGTTTGGACAAAGCTTGGAACGTAAGTAAAATTCAACTCTAAACTGAAATATATTTCTATTGTTATTTGTGTAGATCTACTAATCAAATTACATAATATGTTATTCATCTGTTAACATATGTTAATTCATATTACTGTTATTTTGCTGCTTTTATTTACTCGACGATTAATTATAAATTGATAGGTTAGGTAGCATCTTTTATGCAAGTCAATAGAAATATCCTTTTACATAAATTTGTAAAATGTCTGACTTTAGTGTAGATTATTTGACGTATGCTATTATAATCTATATATAATTAGAAATACCAGCTTTGTAGCGCTGCTTTAACTTTATATTCATTTTTTATGGTCAGTAGCTCTACAATTTCAATTATTTTCATAATACTATCTGTTAGTACCTAAAATATGGAGAAAAACTATGCAAACATCAGTTATTAAGATGCTCAATCAGTGTGATGCTTGCGATTTATGACGTGGAAACACCGTTGGCAATCAATATGCAAATGTTTCAGGATTTATGTGGGTAATATAAACTTTGACGTAACGGAGGAGATCTTGAGGCAGGCGTTCTCGCCGTTTGGTCCGGTGAAGAAGGTCAGCCTGTCGTGGGACGCCATAGCTAACAAACACCGTGGCTACTCGTTCGTCGAATACGACGTCCCCGAGGCTGCTTTCCTGGCTCTAGATCAGATGAATGGTGTGGTGCTGAACGGTAGAAATATCAAGGTTTGTTCTAATGTTTTAGAGGATAATTTCAGTTAGTTGCTGGATAGCACCTTTTCATTTTACTGGTTTGCTGGATTTTTGACTTTGCGTCAATTTTTGAATCATTGATTTAGATTTGGTTCAATGTTTTCATTGATGGCAGTAGCACTCTAAGGTTGTTGTTGTCAGTCTGTCTCAGCTGTGTATAATACTGTGGCTTACAATGTTTTATGAACAATTGATTAAATGGTAACATGGTTGTCTAAAGGCCTAGAGCTGGTTCATATTACAATGGCTTCAGATCTGACTTCTCTTGTACATTCTGTTCAACTCTATAGTATTTAATGTAAAGATGTTTGACCTTCCTGATTGATACACTATTATGTTTGACATTTTATTGGATGGGCTCAGTAACTTGTAGTTATAATTTCTGTGTCGTTAAAAGTTTATTGTGTGTAGTTAATGTTTATTATGTGTAGTTAAATGCTTATTATGTGTAGTTAAATGTTTTTTATGTGTAGTCCAGTGTTTATTATGTGTAGTCCAGTGTTTATTATGTGTAGTCCAGTGTTATTATGTGTATTTAAATGTTTTTTATGCATAGTCCAGTGTTTATGTGTAGTCCAGTGTTTATTATGTGTAGTTAAGTATTTATTATGTGTAGTCCAGTGTTTATTATGTGTAGTTAAGTATTTATTATGTGTAGTCCAGTGTTTATTATGTGTAGTTAAGTATTTATTATGTGTAGTCCAGTGTTTATTATGTGTAGTCCAGTGTTTATTATGTGTATTCTTGTGTTTATTATGTTTAGTTAAGCGTTTATTATGTGCAGTCCAGTGTTTATTATGTGTAGTGCAATGTTTATTATGTGTAGTCCAGTGTTTATTATGTTTAGTTAAGTGTTTACTCTCGTAGTATATTATGTGCTTTGTTTGTTATTTGCTGTATGTAGGTTGGTAGACCCAGCAACATGCCTCAGGCTCAACCAATCATAGAGAAGTTAATGGAAGAAGCAAAACCATACAATAGAATCTACATCGCATCTATACACACAGATCTTAGTGAGAATGACATACAGAGGTATATCTATAACTTAAAATTTTAATAAAAATTATACTAAGAAATTTGTTTTGTATTTAGTGTCCATTAAGCAAAATTGAATTAATTATAAGGTACAGTTAATTTTAAATTTTGCATGAATACTTCTGAAGGCTACATTATAAAATTTTAACTTGCACCCTAAGAACAGTGCCGTGGTTTTAATGTAAAGCAACGTAACTTTATTCAAATTAAAGTAAATTTTATGACGCAGCAATTTTATAACCGAAATAGAACACAACTCTGGTCTCTCTCTGAAGCTTTCTAGCTACAGCATGTGCATGAAGGAATGATACACTTATTCTGACTGCTACTAATTGTTGCTCCTAATTCTAAAAGTGAAATGATCCGCTACTTGAATTTAAATATTTCTCTGCAACCCTGTACTAAAGTGTTTCGACTGATTCGTGTTTTGCAGTGTGTTTGAAGCGTTTGGCACAATAAAGTCGTGCAAGCTGTCACAGGATATGGTACGTCCCGGTAAACACCGTGGCTTCGGGTACATCCAGTTTGAGACGGCTCAGTCAGCCATGGACGCAGTGGTGTCTATGAACCTGTTCAATCTGGGTGGACAGTTCTTAAGAGTCGGCAAGGTTAGCATAATTAACTCTTCTGATTTATTGAAATTATGAGAAATTTTAAAGTTTTTGTATCTACTGAACATATATGCTCAGGTAATGGAGTTATATAAATATTGTATTCACAGATTCATCGATGGATGATATGATGTAGGACAGAGAGGATTTGTGACAGTCTATTCGTATCCCAACCCTAGTTAAACTGGGATTCAAGGGAAGATGATGATGATGATGATGATTCGCAGACAATAACACGCAAATTGTTTTATATTGCATTAATTTACTTTTATAACATTTGTGTAACACTCTTGCTAGCTTATTATATAGGCAGAGGGGATCGTGGGAATAAATCCTATCTTAGTATCTCTGAAAAAGACTTCGGGATACAGTTACAAACGTAGACTTTACGTTATTTCTATAGTTTAGTGAAACTAAAATAAATAGAATGCACAAGTTTTAATCAGACCGCCTGCTTGTGTAGATTTTGAATCAATTAGTCAGTTGTTTGCATTACGATTGCAATATGAATGAATAAAATTAATATGAGGGGCTTATATGATCCAGCATCCAAATTTTTTATCTCAATACTATATGAAAAAAATCTAAATTTCGTTAAAAATTCTGATATGTATTAATTTACATCCCTGACATCATCCCTGGATGAGGAAACAAATGTTAAGCCTTTCTTATTATTATTATTATTATTCATTATTATTTATTTAATGTCTATAGATTTGATTAGGTATCTTAGTTATATACGTAGGTAACTCTCTATTGCATATTAATCTCTGTATGAATTGATGTAGTTCATGATGAAATGAACGCAAAGTTATAATTGGTTGATATATTTTTGTTAACGAACGCAGAGTTATGATTGGTTAATAATATTTTTGTTTCACACAGGCTGTAACTCCGCCCAACACGCAGCAAGTTGCGTCGTTTCCCACGCCGATGCCGACAGCTGCAGCAGTGGCAGCTGCAGCTGTCACAGCTAAGATCACTGCTATGGACGCTGTATCAGGGGTTTGTCTGCTAGTCTTCTTCTTTCTCTTACTCTTAGAATGGTTTTATTGTAGTAAGAGGATCCTAGTTAATAATGCATGGTTATATTTGCTGTATTCTACTGGAAAGGACAACAGAATTAATGAATTGAAATAAATAATTATTTAGTAATTGGAGAACGTCTATTTGTATCCCGACCCTGTTTAAACTGGGATTTAAGGGAAGGTGATGATGAGTAATAATATTATTGTTATTATTAATTATTATTATTAACATCTTGTAATTTAAATTAAAAAATGTATTGAACGAGTCACGTAATTTCTACCTATGGAAGCATTTGGGTCGTATACTGATGAGTCATATGCTGAGTCTTATACTGATGAGTCATATGCTGAGTCTTATACTGATGAGTCATATGCTGAGTCTTATACTGATGAGTCATATGCTGAGTCTTATACTGATGAGTCATATGCTGAGTCTTATACTGATGAGTCATATGCTGAGTCTTGTACTGATGAGTCATATGCTGAGCATTGTCTTATATTAGTGAATTTTCATTAGCGAAAATGAATTTTCAGCTGAATTTTCATTTTTGTATTGCTATTTGTAGACTGGGCTTGGACTGGGGCCACCTGGAGTGGCTACACTGCCACAACTCTCAGTGCCAGGGCTTAACTCACTAGGTACGCTGTGCCTATCGTCGTAAATATTACATTATTGTATTTATAATTATTTATTTTATAATTCTTAAAAATTACATTATTGTATCAAATTATCAATGTACTGTTTAACTGTTTATTTCTTTAGTATTAATAAATAAAAAATTATTATTATTTTTCGTAATTATTTTACTGTGTTGTTATTATATTAGAGTAAAATTACTACAGTGATAATAAGGATGTAATGATAATTTTAAAAAATGTATGACGATAATTATTACTATATGATTTTTATCGTTATTTTATTATCTAATCTACTTTTATAATATTAATACATTATTTAGTAGCTACTATTTATTGTTATTATTTATTTTCATTATTTGAAGTAGCTCGGCCCATTAATCATCATCTATTAATTTCTATGATTTTATTTTGTTGCTATAATTATTTGATATAATTGTGAATTTAACCCTAAGGTGATATTGGTGCCAATGGCAATGGAATAGACTATGCAGCTTGCAGGTAATATGTGGCATAATTCGTTTTACAGTTTTGTTAATTAGTCTATTCTATCGTACTATATTACAAGAATGCTTTCAAGATGTTAAAAGTTAAGCAGCAGATCTTATCATATCTCCATCGGTCACCTCTTACAAACTCATGCGGCTATTGATAGATTCAGTTTTACTTTGTTCGAAACTACTGAGGTATTATTTCACTGTACTAATGTTTCAGGCGGAGGCAGTAGGCTAGGCAGCATGCCCCTGGCTGCGGGCCTGCCTCCCCCCGCTGTCGTGGTGCCCACGGTCGTCGCTACGCAGGGGGTGGGGCAGGTGGTCGGGGCCGATAAGAGAGAGGCGGACGATGACGTGAGCATTGCGAGTCAGGAGAACATGGCGATCAGTGGCACCCAGGCCAGGCACATGGTCATGCAGAAACTCATGAGGCAGTCTGAGGTTGTTTATTTATTTATTTATTTATAATTAGAAATCAGGCAGCAAGGCCTACACAAAGCACACAAGACACACAGCACATCCATAAAATCAGGTAAACACTCATAAAATCAGATATTATAGTACTAAAATGTTGTTGCTGCACTAGAGGTTGTCTGTGATGCTAATATCTTGTGTTATTGGCATCTGTTTTGTCATTTTTGGTATTTTTTTTATTAGTCTAGACAAACACTATAGCATCATTTCAGCAATCAATTAATAAGCATGGCAACCATAAGCGTAGCAACCAACCATTTATTGATTTATTGTAGTCACGGGTGATGGTACTGAAGAACATGGTAGGAGCCGCTGATGTAGATGATGACCTGGAGAGCGAGTTGATATACGATTGATTGGTTGGTTGATTGATTGATTGATTGATTGATTGATTGTAGTCACGGGTGATGGTACTGAAGAACATGGTGGGGGCCGCTGATGTAGATGATGACCTGGAGAGCGAGGTGATTGACGAGTGCTCGACGTATGGTGACGTCAACAGAGTTGTCATCTATCAGGAGAAACAGAGCGACGATGACGACGCAGAGATCATCGTCAAGATATTCGTCGAGTTTAAAGAACCGTCAGGTCTGTCGATCATTTTGTCTGTAAGCGCAGCGAAAAGGCGCTACTGGCTGCCATACCTCATATTTGATTAATTACTATACTTTGCAATAAAATATCACAGTAACACTGACAAGTCAATAGGTAGAAACTGCCAGTAAACATTTTTATGGTATAGAACAGATAATAGACTAATTAGACAATAGTCGAATCTAGCAGCTGAAGTGTAATATTGTTGTGGCGTAAGTGTCCGTGCTGTTCTGATATTGAATTAACAAATCTCGTCAGAATGGTCGACGAGATCTGTTCTTAGTTTTTCCTTAATCTTTTTATCCCGTCGATACCGGTTGTTGTTTCAAGCTACAGAGAGTGGGTCATTCTTGTTTGATGTTTTTCTGAGTTTTCTTCCAGTTTTCTTATGCTTTTTATTGTGCTGTTAGAAGACTTGCTATCACACTGCATGTTTTATTTTTAAAATTTATGTATAAAGCCGTTGCGTTTTAATTACGAACTCTAGATTCCTTCTCTTAAAAAATTCTTTTCTTTAAAAGTTAACCAAATCTTTTGGCCCGTTGAATCATTCAGATGCATATCTCTCAACTGTCGTATACCTATAAATGTATATCTCTGGTAGTAATTTTTCTTTTTGATATTAACTTCTGTTAACAAAAAATATGTATGATTAAATCTTTGCTTTAAATAAGGCATCGGTTTGGGTTTGGAAACAATGCCTTGACCCTCTTGTATGGCTCATCAATGGTGTGCTCGGCTCTGAGCGACAAGAGGGTCAGACAAGAAGACAGAGGACAAGACAGACAGACAGACAGACAGAAGAGGACAGACAGAGCGACAAGAGGAAAACAAAACTGCTGTATGCGACTTGTGCTTTAGATCTGCCATGTGGCTGAACAGTTGATCGAGTGAAATATTATTGTCCAAAATCATTTCGTAATCATGCCGAGTCTAGTTCACTCTTCTCATCGATATTATGTGAAATTAGCATTATACCATTAGTATTGTATTATCATTGATCGTTAGCATTGACCCATTAGCGTTGTACTATTAGCACTGTACTATTAGCATTATACCATTAGCATTGTACCATTAGCATTATACCATTAGTATTGTATTATCATTGATCGTTAGCATTGACCCATTAGCGTTGTACTATTAGCACTGTACTATTAGCATTATACCATTAGCATTGTACCATTAGCATTATACCATTAGTATTGTATTATCATTGATCGTTAGCATTGACCCATTAGCGTTGTACTATTAGCACTGTACTATTAGCATTATACCATTAGCATTGTACCATTAGCAGTGTACCTTTGACATTGTACCATTAACATTGTACCATTAGCATTATACCACTAGCAGTGTACCTTTGATTTTGTACCATTAGTATTTTACGCTTAACATTGTACCATTAGCATTATATCATTAGCATTATACCTGTACAGATTGTGCTGGTTATATCTAAACCTTTCTGCTGTTGTAATTAACTAAATAAGTGGAAATGTGTGTTTTATGGCAGGCGTGGAGAAGGCAGTGAAAGCTCTCAACGGTCGATATTTCGCCGGCAGACAAGTTCGGGCGGATCCCTATGATCAGGCTTTGTTTGATTCAAATGAACTGACTGCCTGAGTTATCGACTGTTATCTATTCCATCGACTTGTGACTGTTTAGATTAGTACAACACGCAGAACTGAAGAGGCTGAGCTGTTAATATATCGTCTGTGATTGTTACTGGCTGGAGACAGTGGTGATGTCGGAAAGATATTCAACCGCGAATCATTATATGCGGGGTTCAAATCATGGGCTCGCCCGTCACTGACATCGTATTCGAGTGAGGAAACTGATGCTAACATTTAGCTTTACCAGCTTTTTTATGCTGCATAAAATCAATATAATGGCTAGAGATGCTGATGGACAAGTTGATAGCATGCTTGGCTGATAAGATGGAGGCCATAGGTTCGAAACTCTGCAAGACAGTTTCTGACCGAGTCCTTGTGGTGCGAAAACTGGCATTAAGCTCCCTATGTGAACTGACAGTATAGATATAATTATAATTTTAGTCCATTGTAATAGTAACTTGTGCATCAAGAAATATTGATGCACTGAAGTGTTGAATGCATGATTAAATTGTGTATTGATGTAAAATTCACTTGACCTCGCTGTTGTGTTGACATCTAAAGAATTTGCCATGGAGCTATTCAATTTGCTGTTTGTTTAACGAGTGTTTTAAATATTCAGTTAGGTTTATATTATGTTTTTGCCTCTTGGTATATTAGTATTTTAGTAATTAATTTGTAGCAAATATTTTAGCCGCTCGTCCGAGCTACTGAGGTGCTGTGGATTTAAAACGTAGTAAAAGTAATCATGCTCACTGGTAGTGTCGCTTCTAAAGGCGCCGCAGGATGTACGAAAAATAGAGTTATGTTTATCAGCGCGGCTGGGATTAGAACCCACGAGAGTTCAAGTCGCCAAAGGATCTGTCATTTTAAACTTCATGACGTTACCTCTACGCTATTAAGACATTCAATAATAATTAGCTAATAATTAACTATCATAAGCGATACTGTCAGAGACGGGTCTGGTTGAGGTTTGAACCCATGTCCTGCTGATTCTCATTATGATATATTTGCAGATTAAGCAATAGGCTTACATGTAAGTAGATCTAGAATAAACTAATATATAAAATAAACTAATGAATCTAGATTGTCTCATTAGCTTAGTAAGTGCATAAGGAAACGTCATACAATTTTAATTGGCTGTTTCTAATATCCTGGGATCAGTTCCCGGTAGAGCCGATCAGAACCTAAGTAAATCTCGGACATTCACAGGATTCATCAATAATTATTTGACCAACTGCATGAATAAGGGTTAAACATACGTAGGCCTACGTGGTATTGAGAGTGATACATATTTGTGTGTTAGTTTTTATCATAGCTCTAAATATGATAGTTTTAGTCATATATCTAAGAATTTCCTTTCACTGTATATAATGTGCGTTTAGCTTTTTACAGTGAAATTTTATAAATTTCAAGCAGAAATGGAAGGTTCCATCACACGACAGTCCGGCAATTATATACCCAAAGTTACCTCACTATATATAACACCGTAATAATCTAAATTATGCCTTGATGGAGGAAAGGGAAATTCACGCTCATATGTGGAAAACTGAATTTTTGGATCAGTTTTGAGTGAATTATATTTAATTAATTAAGGACATTATTGGCAAAGAGTAAAAAGAAATTAATATAATAATATACAATTAATGTTAAACTTCGAGAAACATAATAAGCATCGACATCAGATTTACAAAAAATACAAAGCGCTATAACCACATATATTTAGTCAATGAGACTATTAATAATAATAAAGGTTTAACGTCCGTTTCCTCATCCAAGGATGATGTCAGGGATGTCCCCAACAGCACACATCACTACAGATAAGTTCACCCTGAACAATCTGCAAATAAAAAGTGCCGAGGAGAAGTAAGGTCCTAAACGAAAGCCAGTCCGATGATCGAAAGCATGGTCAGGGTAGAGTGTTTATGTCTATGGTGGAAAAAGGTAAGTCTTAAGCTTGCTAGAGAATGTTGAAAAAGAAAAGAGCGAAGATTAGCAGGTAAAGAGTTCCAGATTGTAGGTGCTGCGTAAGAAAATGAACGTCTACCCAATGATGTGCGAACATTTGGAACAGAGAGAAGATTGGCATCGGTGGAACGAAGTGCACGTGAGGGACGATAGGGAAGAAGAATTTCAGATAAGTAAGAAGGCTTGCCAAGTCGCAGAATTTTTTGAAAGTTAATAGAGCTATTTTATATTTTATGCGTTGATTAGCAGGGAGCCAGTGAAGACTGCGAAGTAGAGAAAGAGAACGAAATTGAAGTCGAGAGGATTTGCTAGCAACACGTGCAAGAGAATTTTGGACGTGCTGCAAACGATTGGGAGAAAAAGTAGGCAACCCATGTAATAATGAATTACAGTAGTTGAGCTTTGAATGAACTATAGAATTAGCTATTAATGATAGTGGCTGAATTTTTAGTGAGGGATGGACGCATTTGCCTAATCTGACGAATGTGAAAGAAAGAAGCGCGACAAACAGAAGAGATATGGGATTTAGGCTTAAAGTCAAGGTTTTCATCAAATACGACTCCAATTAAGGTCTTTGGCGAATCGAGAAGGTGAA
Organism: Enchytraeus crypticus; assembly: GCA_905160935.1. NCBI lineage: Eukaryota > Metazoa > Annelida > Clitellata > Enchytraeida > Enchytraeidae > Enchytraeus > Enchytraeus crypticus. The sequence goes on from CAJHZI010000794.1 coordinate 1,410,314, forward strand.
AGAGCAAGATTCTGAAAATTAATAGAGTTATTAGTAATTTTATTTCTTTGCAAAAGAGTGCCAATTAAAAGGTATTCAGTTTTGGTATTAAAAGGTATTGAGCACTATGAAAACGAAGCTAAGCCAACGAGTAGGCCTACAAAATAGCTGGCGCCGACCCATAGGCCTACAGTTTTATATAATTTTAAATTGCTCGCTTTCAGTAGGCTAGTACTTTGAATGACATGATATGCAACAGGGAACTATCCTATTCAGTATTTTACAGTTAAAAATCTTTTGTAAAGTTTATCGCACTGTATTGTGAAATAGCCTATCAGTTTCTGCAAGGTGACATCTGATACTTGCACTCCAGTGTCTCTGGTAATATAATATCATTCGACCTTGTATTTTAAATATTTAATTACCTATGCTAAATTAAAGCGTTAATTTTCCTGAAATGAATCCTTAAGAATATCTCAATATAGAAAATCAGAAAAATAAAGTATACAATTTCAACACAGAATTATTAGCTCAATAGCAAGAAAAATGTGCAAAAAATAGTTTCAATGTGAAGTATTGTTATTTGGTGGCGCTAGTGTGTAGTATCGGGCTTCCGTTAAATAAATATGTCACACAGACAGGAATAGAAAATGCTCCTGGTAAAATACCACATATTCCTATCCAATCCTACTATTTTACAGAAGATGGATCACATACTTGAGCATTCGTTTGTAATCTGTATTATTTGAATTCAGTTTGAACTCATAATTTTCTTATCGTTTATTTTTATTTTCCAAAAGTTAGGCAAAAAGGAAACCCTGGTGTTGATAGATGAACAACATGGCGGCTCTGGATTAATAGTTGTTGCTGCAGCCGAACTGTTGATTCCTAATATTTCTCTCTGCCTAATTACTATAATTGCTCATCGTGTCGTTAGTTATTAGCTAAAATATATTAAGTAACGCATTTTAATTTTTAAAATTCGTTTAGACTAATTGTCTGAAATCAGCAAGGTAAGACAGTAATACTGCAATCGTAAAATTATAATTTAGGCACTCTGCAAGAGCTAATTTATATAAATTACAGTGTTTAACATCCAGCATTAAGAAATTAAACTAATTGAAATAGTAATTTAAAAAATAATGAGACAGTAAACGCAGTGAATCCAGAAAACTTGATCTATTTAGTGGTACTAAAGGAATGGAAGCTTAGGCTTTTCCATAGTTGTATTTAAATGAGTCATTCGCATTGATCATTAACTTTAAAAGCTTGCATACTTATAAAAACTTTATATTTTGTAAGACGTTCTTATTTACGAGAAGGTATATTGCTGTCCTAGATAGAAAGGAGATAAAATAAATTATATATAGCTCAGGAAATTTATAGTTAAATGACATAGAGTAACTTAAAATACAAAATTGTTTAGACAAAAATTAAAAATATTGGCTTCATTTAGAAATTTACATGTAGTAATTGGGTTATGTCCTCAATACTTCACTTGGAAGATAACAGCTTTACAATTCGTACATTGTTTCCTTACTTTTAGTTTTACTGACCAGTTCTAAACTTTAGCAGTGTCTTGGAGGGTGATGATCATCTAGATTTCTTTACAGGTTCTTGTCACTGGTATCTCTCTCTTAGTGCACTGCCTACTGGCAGGTCCATGGTATATAACGCCTCCACTCTTCTCTGGCTTCGATTTTCCTCATCATGTCCACATACAAGTGGATCTTTAAATCATCTATAACATTCATTTTGATATACCATTATTCTTGAAGGATTCTGCTTATGACGAGATGGGCCCCCTATGCTTTCCTCAGCTTCGACTAGCATTTACTGGGCAGGGGCGGCATTCATTCCCTGAGAAAACAATCCTGTTTACCCGTCACTGGTATATTATAATTAATCATATCTTTGTTGTTGTCCCAATTGACAGCAAGCTTTGAAACACATTAACCTTCCGGGGTTCTTGTGGGATTTGCATTTGTTGTTGACTGACCTGGGCTTTGAACCCTGGCCACTTCCTACTAAGGTGGCTCGAACCGTTATGACATAATCTCTCCTCTCAATTTGACTATATTTATTGATGTCATCTAACCATATCTTAACGCAAGTGATAGATTTTTAATGTATATAATTGTATGTACGATTTTTCATGTTTATTTTACTGCAGTATGGCAGTAGATAGTTATCAGAATGGACCCAGCGGAAAGGGAAAGTATATTGATGATATGGGTGAGTGTGACTAATTTTAAAGTATAATGTGGCAGGATTAACGATTTTTGTTTAACGATAGGTAGTATCTGATTGGGCATTCTAGTTCATGTACTCTTTTTTAATTAATCTGTATTAAATAGGAAGCTCTAATATTCCTGGTTGGTCTGTACTTGATATTTCATTAGCTAACAATATTCTCACTTGTGCATTTTTATATCTAGATTTGGCAATTATCGGCATTACAATTTGTCAACAGATAATGCTTTCTTAGTCAACCTCATAACCTAGTATCTACCTGTGTTTAATTAGATACGGTTAAGTATGATAGGTTGTTTGTTACAGTATTCCTTGTAATGATATGTGTTCAACTCAAGGAGTATACTATAAGGAAAAATAAGCAGAAGTCGAGAAGGCCATGAGAAATCACTTCTGTAGCCTTTAATGTGACCTTAAATATCAGGAATAGATGATGAGATAATAATCTATATATTTACGACTGATGTTGGTAGATTCACTGACGTTACTTAAGGATGCAATTTATCATGATTTACTGATTGATCATTGATAGCAAATGTAAAATATTTGTTCTATTTAACTGCACAGATATTTAAACGCTTTTTTTACATCTTTTAAACCCTTTTGTAATGTATCTAATTATTTTGACTATATTTCCATTGAAATATTATCATTTTACACATTTTGGAAGCACACTTTATGCTTCTTGATTCACCCTGTTGATAGATAGAAAGGTAAAGCTAAAAGCTAATGTTAGCGTCAGTTTCCTCACTCGAAGCGATGTCAGTGATGGGCGAGCCCAGGATTTGAACCATACAAATACTAATCCGCAGTTGAATATCCTACCGATATCACCACTGGCTCCAGCCAATTGTAATTATATGTCAACTGTGCAGGGTTGTCAAACCCTTATCGGTGTTTCAAATCAATACAATTCAAAGATTGATGGAACTTCTGTTAGATGCCGATGATCCGGAGTATCAGCGGCAGATGATGAGACCGGTGGAGGTCAAGGAGGACGTGCGGCAGATGGAAGAGAGGAAGAGAGTCAAGCAGATCTTACACAGTCAGGCTTTCTGCGAGGAACTGCAGGAGCTGGTGCTGGAGCAGTTCCATCCGTCCATCGTTGGACTGCGTGGAGGTCTGAATGGAAGCTGCATAACATCAGGCTCAGCTCAACAACTTTCTGATCTAATCATGCCTCATGCTCGCGCTACGCTCATGAAGAAAGGTTTCGTTGACTGCTATTTATGACTAAATTGCTCAGTTATTGGTATTTGTTATTGAGGCTACTTATTATTTATTTAATGTCATGAGAATGTTTAATATTTTGAGAATTTTTTGATCACAAAAATTGTAGCTATTAATTAATAACATATAATTTAAATTTAGACCATCTTACTATTATCCTAGTTCTCTGTTACTTCAATTGACATACTCTTTCACTTTTTCTCTAAAAATTTAATTTTATCTTGTTTCCTTTGACATTTATTTCTGTCTCACTTCAGTTAATTTTATCAATTCTATTTCGCTTCCATTATCATGTATCTGCTACATGTATCTATCTATCATCTCTTTCTTCCTTGATTATTTAAACATTTCATTTTATACTTTCCCCGTGTTGTGTCTAGGTTGTTTGAAGAATTGATCAACTGGTGACTGCACGTGTCGTAGAAGGCGACTAAAGCATTAAGATCCTTACCAATGTCAGAAAGGGCATTCGGTTGGTGAGAGCCTAGGCTCCAGAAATTTTTACAAAAATTTCAACAAATGGAAAAGTCTCAAATAGTGGATTGACTGATGGATGATATGATGTAGGATTTGAGACAGTCTATTCGTATCTCGACCAGCCCTAGTTAAACTGGGATTCAAAGGAAGATGATGATGATTAAACCTTATTATTTAGGGAAGATGATGATGATGATTATACTTTATATTAAGGGAAGATGAAGATGATGATAATACTTAAAATTTATACTTGAGTTGCATTAATTTCATTCAGGTGTAGGCCCATGTATTCCAGTCGCTGACGTAAGAGAGCTGGAGTTGATGGACTATGATAAGGGAGAGAGGCAGTTCCGCTGTAGACTCTCTTCTCTTTATCGTCTCGTAGATCTGTTCGGCTGGTCGCATGGCATTCAAAGCTATATCACTGTACGTCTAATTAACTGCTTACAGGCTTCCTAAACCTATCTTCTCATAAAATACAGTATTATTTATTTAAGTATAAATAGAGCATTATTTAGTTATGTGTGCCACAAGATTCCAGTGAATGTCATAATTGCTTCTCCTGAACATTGTTATATGCCAAGATAGCATATAGTTTGTAATAATGTATTCTTTATAGAAAATGTGCAAATTTATGAATATTGTGTAAAGACTCGTTGTTCCATAAATTCAGAAGATTTTAATAATAAATTCATGTCATTAAGATAGTACTATGGTTTCTGATTTGTCTTGTTAGGAAAAATCAATCAACATTTTGAGCACTTTCTGATTGATTGATTGGGGAAGAATCAATCAAGATTTTTAGCACTTTCTGATTGATCTTGTAGGGAAGAATCAATCAAGATTTTGAGCACTTTCTGATAGCGCCGTACGGAATGCTCCACCACGAGGTCACAGCTTCAAGCCTCGTTAAGGTTGACATGAGGGGGGAGGTGCTAGATCCTGGCAGCTCCAGTCTAGGGGTCAACAAGACCGGGTTCTCTCTCCACTCAGCCATCTATGCCTCACGTCCGGACATCAAGTGTGTGATTCATGTACGCTGCACCCCGGCTGTGTCTGTGAGTATTAGCTTGAGTGTGCTGTGCGATTGTAGCGTGCTGTTGCTAAAATATGATTAAAATTTTGGATCTACGTTGACAAAATGCTACATATTGAATATTTTAATGAATAATTGAGTTGATTTGATTCTGTTTGTCACTTGTAAACTACTAGATTTACATTGCTTAACTATACTTGTATGCTAAGTGTTATTTCTTTTCGTTTACTTTTTTTTCTAAATCTTTGTTCGAAACTACCATGTATTGGTGAAATAAAGTCTATATAATGTGTACTAACCGCTAGGTGTTGCTTACTACCTCGCAGCTTGTACGGAGAAGAATACATGAATTTATATCATCATCATCTTCATCTTCCCTTGAATCCCAGTTTAACCAGTGTAGGGATACAAATAGACTGTCTCTAATCCTCTCTGTCCTACACCACACCACCAGCAAATCCCCTATTTGAGAATATATAGGCTCACATATATTCATGAATTTATATTAGCTATAAATTTTAATCATTTCATATCAGCTTGTACCTTAGTCATTATTGGTAGTACTTGTATTAATATTAGCAAGTTCATGTATAATGAATACTATAGTTTATTTGCTAAAGCTAGGTTTTGTATATTGTCATTTTTCGGTCTTGACAGCTCGTAAGTGATGTGTAGACACTTGATTTGAACCCAGCACCTAATGATCTGCAGTTGGACACCTAACTAGTCTTATTAGTGGCTCAGCCTCTATGTATAGTGTAGAACACAGTTATACTCTTGCAGGTATTCAGCCTATATTACAATTAAACAAAAATCTCGATCAAAGATAACTTTTAAATTCTATAAATTTATTTAATCAATGATAGTTTATTGCTGCCACTCCATCCTGAGTTAGTAATAATTGATAGTTTATTTTGTTTATTGGTTGTTTATTTTGTGTTATCAGATACTTGAAGTCATCGTGGATTGGTCTTTGTGTTGTTTTTACTAGATCTCGGCTATAAATGTGGGACTGCTACCGCTGTGTGCTGAGGCAGTGGTCGTTGGTAACATCAGTTTTGTAGACTACACCGGGGGTTTTCTAGACATGGAGCAGCGTGATAAGCTGAGGCGAGCTGTTGGACCCATTAACAAGGTACCAATCTCTCCTACTGATGTATGTGGATGATATAGTAGCATTTGGGGTAGTCTATTTCTATACTCTGTGAATTCTGCAATAATAATAATAATAACATGCTTTATTGTGAAGTGATCAACCTTGTTGATATCTATCTCCTTTTAATACAACATTTTTAAACATTAAGAAATTTAGTCCAATTTCCTTGTAACCAGTCCTGTGAATGTCCAAGATTTGACTCAGAGATTAGTGCGGCCGGGAATAGAATCCACAAGGGTTCAATTCACCCCAGGATCTGTCATTTTAAACTTTATGACATTGCCCTAAATACCGTACTATTGAGACATTCTTATGCATAGTACTAAAACAGTTACTGTAATACCAATGATTCAAATACTACTGCAACATATTCTATGTGTGTAGAGTTTCATGTTGATTAATTTGCTATCAATGTATTTTTGTCAGGTTTTCATTCTGCGTAACTTTGGTATAATAGTGGGGGGAGAGACGATAGAGGAGGCATTCCACCTCGTGCGCAATGTCATGATAGCCGTCGATAAGCAGGTGAGAATTTCTCCGCCACTCTTCATTTTTTTCTTGCTTGATGAGTTCTTTTTTACACTAGTGTTTTGCGTTTGCAATTTTAAAGAGAATCTAGTTGTGCGTAAATACCTATGAAAAGTATAGCTAACTTATTCCTATAACTGCTGCACTTTGTAAATGCAGAATTTTGTTCTTTTGTGTGTATACTTATAAACAATTTTAAAATATTTTATTTGATCTCATTCATTTTCTTTAGATTATCTTTAGAGATCATTTTACAGTCATATATGTCCTATAACAATTGAAGTAGATAGATGACTGAGTTTGTTGCATTTTTGCATTAAAAGCTAGAGGATATGAACCTTATCCTAATAGTCCCTGACATTCTGAAACTAAACTTAGCTTTCAGTGTTAATTTACTAGTAATATCAGTAAGTGGACTGTTAATTTTCAGATGGTTTCAATTTTCAGATGGTTTTGATTGATTGACTGACTGATGGATTGACGTGGTGTAACTGTAGGACATGAATGGTATTTTAGATAAATTTGCTC